>CP136054.1:289940341-290072103 GCA_032464435.1 Aegilops umbellulata
GGACGTGAGGAAGTTGTAATAATTTGATAGGTAGATCTCGCGAGAACGCGAGATAAAATAAATTGCAGCAAGGTAATTTTGTATTTTGGTTTAATAAATCTGAAAATAAAAGCAAACAAAATAGATCGCAATGGAAAATATATTAAAGAAGAGACCCGGGGGCTGTAGATTTCACTAGTGGCTTCTCTTGAGAAAAATAGCAAACGGTGGGTAAAAAATTACAATTAGGCAATTGATAGAACTTCACATAATCATGATGATATCCAGGCAATGATCATTATATAGGCATCACATCCAAGATTAGTAGACTGACTCCTACTTGCATCTACTACTATTACTCCACACATCGACCGCTATCCAGCATGCATCTATTGTACTAAGTTCTTGGAGAAACGGAGTAATCCAATAAGAATGATGACATGATTTAGACAAGATCTATTTATGTAGAAATAGACACCATCTTGTTATCCTTAATAACAACGATACATACTTGTCGATTCCCCTTCTGTCACTGGGATCAAGCATCGTAAGATCGAACCCATCATAAAGAACCACTTCCCATTGCAAGATAAATAGATCAAGTTGGCCAAACAAAACCCAAATATCGGAGAAGAAATACGGGGCTATAAGCAATCATGCATATAAGAGATCAAAGAAGACTCAAATAACTTTCAATAGGTTAGTACCAAAAAATAATATAAAATGATTATAAAGCATCCAAGAATGATAATATAACAGCATGGAACAATCAAAAATTATAGATACGTTTTTCTTTGACTGGAAACTGTGAGGCAATAGCCCCACAGTACTTTATTAAAACTCAAGCAAACAAACAAGGTACAAAAGGTTCTGGTAAGATAAGACAAGCACTACTCACCTAAAAGAAACAGGCTACTTACCTATGACCCTATTTACAAATTTACATAGTGGCCAAAAGAATACAAACAACCAGCTAGGGCAGAGAACTAATCCAATGCAGCAGCAAAGGTTTTAAACTAGGCTTAAACATGTGGGAGAGCAAAGTTATATCATGGATGAAATTTCTCCTCCATGCTGCAAAAGTATTTCTTTCAAAATTATAGATACGTTGGAGACGTATCAGCATCCCCAAGCTTAATTCTTGCTCGTCCTCGAGTAGGTAAATGATAAAAACAGAATTTTTTATGTGGAATGTTGCCTAACATGTCATCTCATATTATTTTCTTTGTAGCATGGACATTTGGACTTTTATATGGTTCAAAGCAATAGTCTATTTTTGACATGAGGACTTAAATACTCAAGCATACCAACAAGCAACCATGTATTTCGAAATATCAACGCTAAAATAAGTTATCCCTGGCCCATCATGCTCAGTCATTGATCTATTTATGAAACACACTCTCATATTAGCTACACCTAATAATCAAGTACAATCATAGTGCTCCTGGTTGGTGCTTGATAAGAGAAGATGGAGACTCAAATTAAAAATAAAAATTGCATAAAGTAAAAGAAAGGCCCTTCACAGAGGGAAGTAGGGATTCGTAGAGGTGCCAGAGCTCAAAGCGAACATTGAGAGATAAATTTTTTTTGAGAGGCATACTTTTCCCACCAACGAAAACGACTTAGAGCTCCCAAAACTTTCCATGCGAGATATATCATATGTGGTTCCCAAACAGAAAATAAAATTTACTCCTTTTTTCACCATACTTTTACTTTCCATGGCCAGCCATATCCACGGGTGCCTTCCATACCAAAACTTTCCAAGGAATTTATTATTTGACAACATAAAGTAAATTCATTTTTTTTCATTTCGGGACTAGGCATCCCTAATACATTTGCCTTAATCTTGTGCAATGACAAGTGAATAAACACTCATCGTGAGAATAACACATCTAGCATGGAAAATATTGGCCACCCCTCACCGCCTCGCGAGCGGTACGAGCACACAAAAGGGAAATTTATTTAAAAATTAGAGATGGCACATAAAAATTTGCTTAGAACGGCAAAAGAATACCGCATATAGGTAGGTATGGTGGACTCTTGTGGCAAAACTGGTTTAAAGGATTTTGGATGCACAAGTAGTGATCATACTTAGTGAAAAATGATGGCTAGCAAAAGATACCAAGAAACGAATATCTCATAAGCGAGCATTGAGCATAATTAACACTGAATAATGCACCACAAGTAGGATGTAATTACATTGCACAACGAATTTCGTGCTTGCATAGGGAATCATAAACCTTAACACCAATATTCTTACTAAAGTATAATTACTCAGCAACATGACTCACATATCACATCGTCATATTGCAAAACCATTACAAGGAATCAAGTTTATTTTGTCGAATGATCTTCATGAAAGTTTTTATTATATCCTTCTTGGATATCTATCACTTTGGAACTAATTTTTCATGTGTTGCTTTTGATAAGCTCAAACAAATATTAGTGAAGATCATGAGCATAATTTTTCATTCTCTCAAATTAATTTAAGTGAAGCAATAGAGAATTTCTTGAAATTTTTACTAACTCTCAAATAGATCTAAGTGAAGCAAGAGAGCATTTCTTCAAAAATACTAAAGCACACCATGCTCAAAAAGATATAGGTGAAGCACTAGAGCAATTCCAAAGCTCATAAAGATTTAACTCACTACTGCAGGATGGTCCAAACGCGACACTACGATCAGAGACCCTTCGACGAAACTATGTGTGATGCCATAATCGCAAATGGTGGTGTAGAAATTCTGTCAAAAAAGGTGCAAAACATTTGCGATGACAGATGCATCAAACACGGTAATTTAGTTGTGTCTGCGATGCAGGGCATACGGTTCAGCTTAATGAACTGTTTGTGATGAGGAGGCAAAAAGAAACGGGCAGCCAGATGAAGGCATGTGCGATATACAGCATACAGTTCACTGGGATGAACTGTGTGATTAGGCAACACAATGGAAACAGTTCAACTGAACAAGATGTGTGTGATACGCAGCAAACAGATCCGTAATCTGAAATGTGTGCGAAGACCAATAATAACACAGATGATTGCTGCTAATAAGCCGTCTGAATTGCTCTGTCTATAGTAGAATAACATGTATATATATAACTGAAATAAACATCCAATTACATAAGTGACTATACAGATCATTCGCACACACCTCAATAAACAATTGCATGCATTCTAAAGTAGGAGAAACGATCGTCTAGTCATCTACTTCTTGTGACGCTCCCGCCACTGCTATGTGGCTCGACCCCTCGTCTGGGTCAGGAAGAAGACAGCTCCTCATGTCAATGATCCGCCTGTACATCTCGTAGCTTGTGTACACGTCCATGTCCGCGTACTTGACATGCTGTTCATCCAGTCTCTTATGCCACACACTATGCCAGGCGTTCTTGTCCTTATTGCTCTCTTATTAAATCTTTGCGTAGTAGGGGTCGATCATGGTCGAGGCAAAGTCAACCAAGGAGTTCAGTTTGCTTTTGTCGGTGCCCCAGACCTTGTAGTGATGCTGGATGTTGACAAGATTCGGGCATTTCAAGTCCGAAACCTTGAGTGCTTTTAGATCGTTGGTGGTGTCCACCGTAGCGAAACTGTAGTCGGAGCTCTTGATAAACCTGGAGAAACGCTCGTAAGGCCTTGTGGCAAGGTGGAAGTGGTAGACGAGGACGTCATGTCGCACACACAACTGGGCGACGACAACCTTCTAATCATGCCTGGCACGACCGATGGTGTACTCGAGGTCGAAACCAACCACTCGGTACTTGTCCTCGGCAAGGAACTGCTCCATAGTTTGGATGGAGCTCTCCACCGAGACCGGATCATTCATGTACACCACCGAGAGGGCCTTCCCCCTCATGTGGGTGTCCACTACGTGATGCGTGATGAACTGCCCGCCGTTGTCGTCGTCAGCCGCTGGGAGTGCCATTGAGCCACCGAGAGCGCCATTGGAACCGCTGGATGTCCTCTCTGTATGTGTCCTCGTGGGTGTGCTTATTGTGACGTGTGAGACGAGAGATGAAGGTAAATGTCCGCAGGAATAAAAGGGGCCCGGGCAGCGTGGATTCTCAGTCTAGTCTATAGTCTCCTTTATATTCCATGCCATACTTTGCCCTCAAATTTAACCAACAAAATGTTAATGCATGTTTTAAAAATTATATAATTGGAAACTATGTTCAAATACAAATCCAACTATATAATCTTTGGCGACATGCATCGTATTTTATTAGTTAAATCATACTTATAAACTAGGAAGGTGGTATAGTATGTAATTAAATTGCAAACGTTTTTTTACTAACCGTATGTGTACATGGCCTTTCGTCCTCCTCTCGCACGTCTTGTCACCCCGCTGCTGCAGACGGCTTACAGCGCAAGCTTGCGCAGCATGCGGGGGCGTTCTTTTTGCCAAACGGTGGCGCCAATGAATTGTTGGTGAGCCCGTTCCCGCGCAACCTCGCAGGTTCCCACGCAAGCTTCCCACCTGACTCGGTGAAATCCCCAAAAATCCCAATGCTTACCGGCCTGCTATAAAAACTCTCACGGTCGGCGAGTCCTGCGTCGCATTTTCCCCTCCATCCCTGTAGCTTATCTCGTCTACTTCTCCCACATTTGCCAATGGCACCGGTCCGTCGTCGTCGCTCAGCCACTCTGCCGTCATCACAGGACAGCTCCAGCTGGGAGGCTACACCGCGGCGGCGGCGCAGTCCCTGACGTACTGTAGTGCGCGTGGCGTCCCTATTGGATGTGCGTGGAGCACCCACCACACGCTCAGCCGACGGTGCCCGTCGGCAGCTGTTGTCGGCCGCCGTTGCCGCCACACCACCGTCGAAAGCCAGGTCCATCGCCCGCTCCGCCGCCGCAGCCCGAAGGCGGGAGATAGCTGTCATGGCCGCCACCCCACTGCCGGCCACTGTGGCCATCACCCGCTCCGCCACCGCGGCCCGAAGGCGAGATGTGGTGGTCGTGGCCGCCACCCTGTCATCGACGACGTGGCCTCCAGCCCACCGTCGACCGCCGGGGTCATCACCCACTCTGCCACCATCGCCCAAAGGGGGGAGGCGGAGGTGGATGCCCGCACGTGAGACAACAGCCTTGCGCGCAACACCGAGTTCCTATGGGAGGAGGAGGAGCACCTCGTCGAGCATGCAAAGAGCCTTACTGCCGCAGTGGCAGCGGCACATGCCGCCTCAGAGGCGAGAAATCAGGAGATCTACGAGGAGAACCACCACTTCGAGAGGGGTCGTCTGGAGCGGCAGAGGGCGTTCGAGGCGAGCGTCACTGAAGCTGCATTAGCGGCAGGCAGCGCATTGCAGTTGCCCAGCTCGTCGGTAGGCTCCTCCTCCTCCTCCGCCTCTTACTGAGTGCGCTCGGCAAAGGAGAGGCAGCCGGAAGTGGTACAAAGCACCTCCGCAGTAGTAGTAGTAGTAGTAGTAGTATTTAGGGGCTATTTTGTTCAGTTCATCTGATTATAGATGTGGTGGAACTGTACAACGTACTTAAAATTACCTAGTATATAGTTGAACTAACTATTTCAGTACATGGTTGGCAACAATTGGGAAAAGTTTGGTCGGTTCAGCTGTCGAGTTGAACTGTTTGTATAATTAAGAACGACTGCTTTATCTATGAATGAAATCTATGCTTAATTACTGAATTTTAGTTGCAAAAATTAGATACTGCTAGTGATTTTTAGCTTCATATTTTGACAAATCGCAGTGTTACAAGGATTGCCAAATCTTACCAAATTGTTTGTACATGGTTCCACACGGATCATCCAAAACAACCGTTTACGTTGAAGGGATGCACAAATCCTGCGCTGCTCTCACTTTTCATATGGGTGTTCTATCTAAAAAGTTTGCGATCAAGAGCTGCAGAAATCCTGCTCGGCACATTTTCTCTTGGCTTCCTGGGGAAGCTGTGAGTTTGCATATGGGTGTTCTAATTAAAACATTTGCGATCAGTGTTTTATATTTAAAAAGTGAATTAAACTGCAGCTTGGGCGCCATTAATGGAGAGGGTGCGAGCAAGGAGGGCGGCCATGGAAGTCAAAGGGCTCGCTTCCCAGTGAGCCTACGCAGCGTACAGCTCGCACGCTTCCCGATGAGCCTACGCACTCAAGGGCAGCTTGCACGTCTCTGACTCAGCCTGCGCACCGGACGGCGCTCGCACGCCTCCCGTTCAGTCAAGGTCAAGCAGCTGTCCGCACGGCACCACCTACAACCATTAAAACCAAGACACGTGGCGTCACGTGAATGGTTAACAAAATTTTGGATTTACTAGAATTGAAAACCAGGCATCTCAATATTTTGTCGGCAATCCACGGTGCCCTGGTGTTTGAAATTCATTCTCATTTCTTCCATGGGACCCAAGCATGCACCCAAGGACACATATTTGATTTTTTAACCAATTTATATGCAGTGGAGCATGTGCATGCAGTTCAAATTTAAATTATGCACATAAATGCATTGAAAACTCAGTTAATGCATAAAAATGTCCAAACGAACCCCGAAAAATCACAAAAAATCACACAACACTCCTGTTGTTCTATGTTGACACGAGATAAAAAATTGAAAGCAAAAAGAGGCAATGGATTTCGTTATGTCCACAAAGGTGGGAAGTTCCCTACCGAAAACCATCATGCTTGTTGTGAGAAACTCCGGTTTGCGAGAAGCATATACCCAAACCCGCCCCAAATGGGACAAAATTTGTACCACGGCATGTTGATGCCGCTCCATGATAGCATGCCAAGTTTCATGAATTTCAGACGAGTTTTGGATTTACTAGAATTTAAAAACTAGGCATCTCAATGTTTTGCCGGCAATCAACAGTGCCCTGGTGTTTGAAATTCATTCCCATTTCTTGCATGGGACCTAAGCATGCACCCAAGGACATACATTTGACTTTTCAACCAATTTATATGCACTGGAGCATGCGCATGTAGTTAAAATTTGAATTATGCACATAAATGCATTGAACACTCAGTTAATGCATAAAAATGTCCAAACGAACCCCGAAAAATCACACAACACTCCTGTTGTTTTATGTTGACATGAGAAAAAAAAATTGAAAGCAATAAGAGGCAATTGATATCGTTTCGTCCCCAAAGGTGGGACGTTCCCTACCGAAAACCATCATGCTTGTTGTGAGAAGCTCCAGTTTGTGAGAAGCATATACCCAAACCTTCCCCAAATGGGACAAATTTTGTACCACGACATGTTGATGCCGCTACATGATAGCATGCCAAGTTTCATGAATTTAGACGAGTTTTGGATTTACTAGAATTTAAAAAACAAGGCATGTCAATATTTTGCCGGCAATCAACGGTGCCCCGGTGTTTGAAATTCATTCCCATTTCTTGCATGGGACCTAAGCATGCACCCAAGGACACAGATTTGTTTTTTCAACCAATTTATAGGCACTGGAGCATGTGCATGCAGTTCAAACTTGAATTATGCACATAAATGCATTGAAAACTCAGTTAATGCATAAAAATATCCAAACGAACCCCGAAAAATCACAAAAAATCACATAACACTCCTGTTGTTCTATGTTGACACGAGAAAAAAAATTGAAAGCAATAAGAGGCAATGGATATTGTTTCGTCCCCAAAGGTGGCATGTTCCCTACCAGAAACCATCATGCCTGTTGTGAGAAGCTCCGGTTAGTGAGAAGCATATACCCAAACCTGCCCCAAATGGGACAAAATTTGTACCACGAAATGTTGATGCCGCTCCATGATAGCATGCCAAGTTTCGTGAATTTCAGACGAGTTTTGGATTTACCAAAATTTTAAAACTAGGCATCTCAATGTTTTGCCGGCAATCAACGGTGCCCAGGTGTTTGAAATTCATTCCCATTTCTTGCATGGGACCTAAGCATGAACCCAAGGACAGAGATTTGATTTTTCAACCAATTTATATGCACTGGAGCATGTGCATGTAGTTCAAATTTGAATTATGCACATAAAATGCATTGAAAACTCAGTCAATGCATAAAAATGTCCAAACGAACCCCGAAAAATCACAAAAAGTCACACAACACTCTTGTTGTTCTATGTTGACACGAGAAAAAAAATTGAAAGCAATAAGAGGCAATGGATATCGTTTCGTCCCCAAAGGTGGGACGTTCCCTACCCAAAACCATCATGCTTGCTATGAGAAGCTCCGGTTTGTAAGAAGCATATACCCAATCCTGCCCCAAATGGGACAAAATTTGTACCACAACATGTTGATGCCGCTCCATGATAGCAGGCCAAGTTTCATGAATTTTAGACGAGTTGTGGATTTACTAGAATTTGAAAAACAGGCATCTCAATGTTTTGCAGGCAATCAATGATGCCTCGGTGTTTGAAATTCATTCCCATTTCTTGCATGGGATCTAAGCATACACCCAAGGACACATATTTGATTTTTCAACCAATTTATATGCACTGGAGCATGTGCATGTAGTTCAAATTTGAATTATGCACATAAAATGCATTGAAAACTTAGTTAATGCATAAAAATGTCCAAACGAACCCCAAAAAATCACAAAAAGTCACACAACACTCCTATTGTTCTATGTTGACACGAAAGAAAAAAATTGAAAGCCATAAGAGGCAATGCATATCGTTTCGTCCCCAAAGGTGGGACGTTCCCTACCCAAAACCATCATGCTTGCTATGAGAAGCTCCGGTTTGTAAGAAGCATATACCCAATCCTGCCCCAAATGGGACAAAATTTGTACCACGACATGTTGATGCCGCTCCATGATAGCATGCCAAGTTTCATGAATTTCAGACGAGTTTTGGATTTACTAGAATTTGAAAAGCAGGCATCTCAATGTTTTGCAGGCAATCAATGGTGCCCTGGTGTTTGAAATTCATTCCCATTTCTTGCATAGGATCTAAGCATGCACCCAAGGACACATATTTGATTTTTCAACCAATTTATATGCACTAGAGCATGTGCATGTAGTTCAAATTTGAATTATGCACATAAAATGCATTGAAAACTTAGTTAATGCATAAAATGTCCGAACGAACCCCGAAAAATCACACAACACTCCTGTTGTTCCATGTTGACATGAGAAAAAAATTGAAAGCAACAGGAGGCAACGGATATCGTTTCGTCCCCAAAGGTGGGATGTTCCCTACCGAAACCAGCATGCTTGTTGTGAGAAGCTCCGGTTTGTGAGAAGCATATACCCAAACCTGCCCCAAATGGGACAAAATTTGTACCACGGCATGTTGATGCCGCTCCATGATAGCATGCCAAGTTTCTTAAATTTCAGACGAGTTTTGGATTTACTAGAATTTATAACCAGGCATCTCAATGTTTTGCTGGCAATCAACGGTGCCCCGGTGTTTGAAATTCATTCCCATTTCTTGCATGGGATCTAAGCATGCACCCAAGGACACATATTTGACTTTTCAACGAATTTATATGCACTAGAGCATGTGCATGCAGTTCAAATTTGAATTGTTCACTTGAAATGGCTAGAAACCCAATTTAATGTATAAAATGTTCAAATGAACCCTGAATAATTACAATTATTTTACGACGCACACATAGCTGCATGTTCACTCTAGATAAAAGGTCTAGCAATTCAAACACCGTCCATTGCCGCTGTGACCCCATTATGTAATTCAAATCAACATGAAAAATCAAGTAGATTGCACACAGTTTATTGTCAGCAACTATGTGAGATGTAGTACAAAATATCTTGGAGCACCATCGGTGTATAGTACGCCCATGGCTTACGCGAGAAGGTGCGTCGACTACAGTCCACAGCCGGCGTCTCAAACACACTAGCTCGCTCCCCAAATATCATTTCACTGTTCAATCATCGCCGATGAAAGATGTGCACGTGGACCCACGTCGTGAGGGCAACTTCGGTGGCCCACTCCGGCGAGAGCACGGCGGCACCCGCCATGCACGTGCTAACAAGGTGCATGAGCGTGGCCGCAATTTGTGACCAGGCGGCAAAGGCAGCCCAAACGGCCGCTGTTGCTTCTCAGGTGGCGGCAGCGACATCTGCCTCGGGGATAGCAACTGGCGACAGTGGCACATCAGTTGTCCGTTCCGCAGCGGTGGCCTTAGCCCTGATGGAGGCTGCCTACGCCATGTCGAGGCCGCCCACGCCCAGCTCCTGGCGGTCACCGCACAAATCGAACGAAGCTTCTTCGACAACGGTCGGCAACCCACGGCCGAAGAGCTAGCAATCACCGAGAGCGTTCGAGCAGTCGTTCGTTCCTCCGCCACATACCTTGCAACGACGGAGCCCGTCCAAGCCCAGATCTCGTCCGCGCACTCCCAGCTCGTGGCGGCCTTTTCAAAAGAGATGGCGGACGTGAATGGCGAGATGCTTGACGAGTATGGTGCGATGGATTCCATGGAGCCCCTTCCCCAGGATACCGTCGGGCGCGAGCTGGACATGGAGGCGGCGACAGAGATCGACGAGCACCAGCCGTAGTAGTACTCTATGTTCTGTTTAATTAAGTGCACCGGTCTTTAATTTGTTAAACTAATGTTTAGGTCAGCTAGCTCTGTTTAATTGCTGAACTTGCTCGATTAAGAAGTGTGGGTGTGCTGTAGTCTCCTTTGTGTACCCAAATTATGTAGTGACATGGTTGACTACTGTAATCATGGAAATTCGAACCAAAACTTTTGACGTTCAAACTCATCACACACGGGTTAAGCTATCTGAATCATTTGTGATGTCCACATATCGTACACAGTTATGAATAAGGGACCGTGTCTGATGACACTTTTCGCGCCAGTTTTTTGGCTGAAGCGGTTCCAAATTTTCGGCTTCCGTGGAAATATCTACCTCCACGCCCCCTCCCCTTACCAAAAGCCACATTTCCCCTCTTTCCGCCTTCCTTTCCAAGTTGAAACCTTCACTCCTTGCTTGCAGCGCCGCTGCCTCCTCGTCGGCGACCCTCCTTCACGCTGCTCTGTGCTACCTCTTGAGCTTGCATTTGATTTTCCCTTGAAGAGGAAAGGGTGATGCAGCAAAGTAGCCTAAGTATTTCCCTCATTTTTTGAGAACCAAGGTATCAATCCAATAGGAGACTACACACAAGTCGCCTTGTACCTACACAAACAAATAAGAACCTTGCAACCAACGCGATAAAGGGGTTGTCAACATCTTCACGGCCACTTGCAAAAGTGAGATCTGATAGAGATAATAAGATAAATATTTTTGGTATTTTTATGATATAGATTGAAAGTAAAGATTGCAAAGTAAAAATAGATCTGATATGATGGAAAATAGACCCAGGGGACATAGGTTTCACTAGTGGCTTCTCTCAAGATAGCATAAGTATCACGGTGGGTAAACAAATTACTGTCGAGCAATTGATAGAAAAGTGCATAGTTATGAGAATATCTAGGTGAAAGGATCGATACGGTCGACTAGAGGGGGGGTGAATAGGAGACTACAAATTTTAATCTTTCTTGAATAATTTAAGGCTTAGCGGATAAAAGAGTTCACTAGATATGCAACTAGGTGAATGCAACCTATATGACAAGCAAGCTCCAAGATAAATATGCTAGGCAACAAACTACTTAGCAAGCCAACAAGCATACAACAACAAAGAAAGGTGCAGGAAAGGATTAACCACAAGTGAGACGAGGACGCAGATTTTAAACCGAAGCTCACTCTTCCTTGGGGAAGAGCTAATCTCCGTTTGGAGCGGTGCCGGAGCCAAAGCTTGTGGAACGCCACCATAGGCTCACCGTATTCTCCTTCAAGTCACCCCCAACGGATGAGCATCGAAACACTCGGGGTTGGTATTGAAGGCGACCACCACACCTTTACAAACTTCTCCGGAGCACACCACAAGCAAGGAAGCTTCCGAAGGAACCTCTAACCACCTAGGAGCCCAAGCTCCAAGAGTAACAAGTCAATGGGGAAGAAATGTTGCGGGGAATGCGATTTGGTTTGGTCAAGTTGTAGATCTGGTCTTGCTCTCCCAATCCCCAAAGTTCCAACAAATTTGGGTGAAGGGATTGAGAGTATTGAGCAAAATGGGGTGTAGCAATGGTGGAGCTCAACAAGATATTAGGGTTGGGGGTTGGAGGTGGAAGAAGGGCCTTTATATAGTGTTCATGGGCTGGTGGGGATTTCCGCCCGTTGGACCCCGTGCGCATGGGCTAAGTCAGCCCCGTGCGCACGGGGTACTCAGAGACAATCACACCACCCCGTGCGCACGGGGGTCAAAAGATCCCGTGCGCACGGGGTACTCAGAGAGTTTACATAGGACCCCATGTGCACGGGGGCCCGTGCGCATGGGGTACCCAGAGAGTTACGTAGTACCCCGTGCGCACGGGGTCAGAAGACCCCGTGCGCACGGGGTACCCAGTAACTTTCTGTTGCAACTTTCTCAGTACCACAACACACACTAGGTTCTATTTTAGGTGGTTAGAGTGGGAAGGGTAAGAAAGTAAGGCTCGGCGAAGGCATTCCCACACGACATTTATCCACACAAACCCCTCTTAATAGTGCGGTCTTTCCTACGACTCGAAGCAAACCGAAACTAAACCTTCGAAGTGTCGAAAGACCATGCCTTTGTCCTTTTTGAAATGGGGGGTCGCACATCTCCATCGCGGGCACTTAGAACCAATAACCTGAGATAAACTTTAGCAACCGATATTAGTTCAACTAACCATATTGTCATCACACCAAAATATAGCATAAGTGCCATTAGCACTTTCAATCTCCCCCTTTTGGTGCATTGATGACAACGTGGTTAGAACATGGCAAAGAGGATAAACAGATAGAAAGCCATGGAACAAATAATGATCATGATAGCTCCCCCTATATGTGTGCCCGAAAACAAGAATGCATCTAGTGCACCCATAGGAGGTTCGACCAAGATCATTATTGATAAGTCATGAGATTCATCAAAATAAACCTATAATGGTGCCTAGATCTCATGACACAGTGTGGTAAGCAAATAATGTGAGACCCAATAAGCATAAGAGGATAATGGCAAGGTTCAATAATAAAGCTAGAGTCTCACAATAAAGCTAGAGTCACACAACCACACAGACGGAAGGTAAATAAAAGTATCTCAAGCGAACTAAAACCAACCAACAGCGAGAAACACAAGGCTTGAGATCTCAACACACCCACGAACACACAAACACACACACCACTTCTCCCCCTTTGTCATCAAGAAAACAAAAAGGAGACAAATGGCGACACGAGACCCACTAGACAAGAGGAGGATCACTCGAGGCATCATCATCATCATCAAAACGCCACCCGACCATTGGGAAAGACCGGGCAATGGCCTCACTGTCGACGTCCTCTGAACCTGGACCGACCTCCTCACCAGAAGCAGCCCTTGCTGCCTTCGGCTCATGCCGAACAAGCTTCTCCTTGTTGATTTCCTTGATCTGACGACGCTGAATCGACTGATACATATTGAAGATGTTGCTCAAGGTCTTGAACATCAACTTCTTCTCTCCCTTGGCAAAGACGGCCTCAGAGCCAACAGACTTGGCCTTACCATGAGGGATCCGTGCAGTAGAGGACATGCCTGGAGTGTAAGTAGCATGATCCTCAGGCCTAGGGTTGCGCCCCTTCTTGATAGGCGCATAGGGAGCAGGAGCAGCTGGAGTCTAGATGGAGTTGCGCTTGGGCACAGTAGTCTTGAAGCTGGCAATGTACTTTGCTGGACAGACGGTCTCAATCAACGCCTACAGGAATGGAGCATAGATCAAAGACTTGTTCTCTTGTACACACTGACGCAGCTCGTAGTACATGAAATCCAGAACATCCACTTTCTTCTTCTGATGAAGATACACAAAGACATCAAGCATGGAGCCTCGAATGTTATGGGAATCCACGGCCTTTGGAGTGAGGGTATACCGCATGATATGGCTCATGGTGTCATAGAGGGGCAAGAGGTCTTTGATTGACCTAGTGACAAACGACTTCTCTTGTTTGTAAGCAAAGGTAATCTCATCCTTAGTGCGCTGCCCACTTTCCCGAACAATGCCAAACTCATCAGAAACAGTCTCTTCATCCATGAACAGGTAGGGAATGATCTCGGAGAACTTTGCCATAGGAGTTGAGCACTGATGCATTCCGGACATCCATGTGAGGGTGCAAGCAGAATCATTGGAGAAGTACAGAGTGGCAAAGAACTACATCACTAGATCTTCATTGTAGGGGTGGTTGAAGGTGACAAACGGAATCAGACCCAGTCGTCCAAGAGTGGAGTACACACCGGGATACAGATGATCATTGTCGCGCACACTCTCAGTGTTGACTTGCTTGTGAGGAGCAAACTTCTTTGACTTGGTCATAAGAAGCTCATGATAGATCCTCTGCTGAAACTCATTCTTGAAACGGGGATCCACTCCCATACCCGTGGCCTTAACATACGGATGGCTCTGTCTCTCAGCCCAGATCTCTGGCTTGGTCCACTTGACAAGAGGCATATTCCAGAGGTCACGCCCGCCCGGAATGGCTTGCTCCGGACTAGACTCCTCTTCCTCTTCTTCATCTTCCTCACCATGATCATCTTCTTCTTCTATCTCATCATCAATATTGGGGTTGTCGTAGTAAACATCATCTTGTGAGTCATATTCTTCCTCAGATTTATAGGAAGCCTCAACAACGGGCCGCTTTGAGGCTGCATGGCGAGCATGGCCCTGACCTAACCCAGACCCCTGACCCATGCCTTCAGACGGCTGACGACGAGCAATGGTGAAGTCCTTTGATCCTCCTTTTGCACGCTTGCGACGAAGCTCAGACCACTTGTCAGCGGAGTATGAAACACACGCAAGCACCCAACAACACAAAGCACGAGACACAAATGAGTACAAGTGAAAGATTAATGGCAAGGAGATAGACAAAAATCTAGGCAGAAGTTCCTGGATAGCCCGTGCGCACGAGGGTTTAGACCCCGTGGGCACGGGGGTCCCGTGCGCACGGTACAGGACCGTGGGCACAGGGCCCCGTGCGCACGGGGGTCAAACACCCCGTGGACACGAGGATCTCCCAGTGGCAGCCACTACCAGAATGAAATCCGGGAGTGGGTGTAGCAGAGGGACCAAAGGATCTAAGCACTAGACTTCTATCTACAAACTAGTTGAGGCCAAATGAATCTAGGGAGCAAAGAAACCCTAAAGCTAGAAAAATAGATAGGAACTCAAGGAGGTAGACCAAGGAGGTAAAGACCAACCGGAGGAGGATCCCATCTGGATCCAGATCCACGGAGGAGGAACCCCGACGAAGCAAGGAGGAGCTCCGGCGAGTGGAGGCAATGGCGGCAGCGCTGAAGGCTTCCTGGGGAGTGGAAGGGGCGAATGGGTGGGAATGAACTCGAGCCCCCCCCCACACACCCCCCACCTCTTCAGGACCAGAAACCACAGACCCCGTGCGCACGGGCCAAGTGAGCCTCGTGCGCACAGGGGTCCCTTGCGCACGGTACAGAGCCCGTGGGCACGGGGGCCCCGTGTGCACGGTACAGGCCCGTGCGCATGGGGTATTCAGGAACTTTGACATGAGCGGATTTTTAAATACAGGGTTGAGTGTATACTCTTACCCCTAGTTCACAAAGCACTCGGTCTACATTTCTGAATACGCCGCGAGGAAAGTCCTATCATTATGGAAAGGGTATATGTGGAGCACTTGTACCAGAAGAGAAGCGAGGAGAAACAACCAAAAAAAGGAAAAGAAACAACACACCACACAAGTGAAACAAACACGGACACAACCCTCAAGCGAGGGCGGTGGCTGAGGCCACCATGTTTGAGTTTACTTGGTATGGCACCGTGAAGATATGAACCTTGGGCCCAAGACCAATACTCATCTTTGAAGCACAAGTACCACCTAAAGTGGCTTATGTGAAAGATTGTGTTTGTTTTATGCACTTCTAGGATAAGATAGCTCATGAGTTGAGCTAGCTCCCCTAGACATGTGCCTACATCTAAGAAATATAGTACATGAGAATGTGTGTGTGAGCAAGAGTTTCATCCGAAGTTCTAATATCCACGATATTTAACTCATGCCTTAACTCGTGGAATCTTGCTTCATCAAGGGGCTTGGTGAAGATGTCTGCAAGTTGATTCTCGGTGTTGACATGGAGTAACTCAATGTTTACCTTGGCCACATGATCTCTAATGAAATGATAACGAATCTCAATATGCTTGGTCTTGCTATGTTGAACCGGATTCTCGGTGATCTTGATGGCACTTTCATTGTCACACGAAAGAGGCACTTTGTCACATTTGACACCGTAATCCATCAAAGTTTGCAAAGGTATAGCCATCGTCTTCTCTCATGAGAACATATGATGGATTGTTCTTGCCGGCAAAATTCTTGGGAATGGCCTTGTCCCTAATGACCTTTCCATTCCCAACACCCTTCATTTCCTTCTCCTTCTCCTTGTGCCCTTCTTGCACAAACACTACCTTTTGGGGAGGGGAAGGAGTCGGACCGATCTTCTTCTTGTTGTTGTTCTTCTTTTTCTTACCACTCTTAGATGCGGGATTAAACCCAACTCCCTCCTTGGCAACACACTCCTTTTGGTTGCTCAAGAGATCGTTTAGGTTTTTCTCCCCTTGGATGCATGATACAAGCCCTTTCTCAATTTGAGCTTTCAACTTCTTATTTTCCTCTTTAAGGGAGGTGCAATCATGAGCAAAGTTAGCCGTACAAGCATCATCATTTAAATCTATATGAGGTACGGAAGTGAGAGCCTTAATGGTTGTAGCTTTTAGTTGAGCATAAGACTCGGTGAGGGCAATGAGGTCACCTTTGACAACCTTGGAACTAATCACAAGGAACTCATGCTCCTCAACAAGTCTTGTATGGTCAACTAGAAGCTTTTCAACTCTAACGTTAAGAGCATCTTTATTCTCAAGAGCAAGTTGCAAAGCATCATTGGTTTTAACAAAGTCAATTTGATGAGCAGATAAGGCTTCCTCAAGTGATGCTCTCATGACACTCTCTTCATTAAGTTCGTGCTCGAGGAGATCAACTCTCTTTTTTTCTCTATAAGGAGGTTCTCAACGTTCTCAATGAAGTAATCGTGTTCGGCAAGTGACTTAAGGAGATCGCCAAAATGAGCACGAGCTTCACCATGAAGAGTTTTCATGAAAGCCATTAAGGATTCCTCATCATTATCCACACCCTCCTCACACTCATCCTCCACTATCTCACATGAGACATTGGGAGTGTAGTTGTCGGGTTTCTTGGGTTTGGACTTTGTTTTTACCTCTTTGGCCATGAGGCATCGATGAGTGAATGGCTTGTGCTCGTTTGGAGAGTCGAAGAGGCCGTTGGTGGAGGAGGAGGTAGTGGCATGCATGGCAAAGGCGGCCGTGCCCACTTGATCATCATCACTGTCATCTTCATCTCCAGACATGTATTCTTCATGAACAAGAGCCTTGTCATCCTTCCTCTTGGCAAACTTGTTGAACTTCTTCTTCTTAAGCACAAGCTTCTCGGACTTGTCTTCACATCTCTCATATGGACAATCATGAACAAAGTGTCTTGGGCTATCACAATTGTAGCATTTCCTTCATCCAAACGATCTTCCTTGAAGATTTCTTCCTTTGTTTGCCATGGTCCCGGAGTACTTCTTGACTAAGAGAGCCAAGTCTTCTGCAAAATCATTTTCCAAGCACGAGGTATCATTATCCTCCACACATATCTCTTCACTCACTTCTTCCTCCCTTGAGGATTGGCTCATCACTTTCTTGGCCTTCAAGGCAAGATTGGAGTTCTTGGTTGCTTGAGCTATTGCAAATGTTTTCTTGGACTTGGTTTCCAAAAGAACATGGGTACAGAAGGTGGAAACAACTTGAGCCAAAGTCAACTTGTGATAGTCCGGACGTTGATGAACCATCATGACCATGGTATGTTCCGTGAGAACCATAGCATCTATGAACTTGTCTTGATGAAATCATCATTTGCCCAAGTGCACCCAAAGGTTCTCAAGTTGAGCACAGGGGACTTCAACCTTTGGTAAACCTCTTCCGCGGACTCACCCTCATTCCTCACAAAGAGATTGACTTCTTGTTTGAGCAGGGCCAACCGAGATCTTTGAATTGCTTCATCTCCTTCAAGAGCCTCCTCAAGACAATCCCAAATTTCCTTTGCGGTTTTGAGAAGAGCAATGGAATCACTATAGTCTTCAGTCACAGTGTTGCGAAGCATGTTGTGTGCAGTAGCATTGAGTTGATCGTCAACTGCTTCCCTTGGAGTGAGATTCATTGGGTCCTTGGGGTTGAATCCATTGACCACAATCCACCACAATTGAGTTGAAGCACTGCGCATGTGAGACTCATATCTAGCTTCCACTTAGCAAATGCATTAGCTTTCAAAGGGGGCGGAGGCCCAACAGGATTAATGCGGGGATGTTGCAAGGGTTTAGGAGAGTAAAAGGGTTCCACAACATTGTACTGGGGAACTTGAGTACGAGCCGGAGAAGCAAGAGGTTCCCTCGAGTTATCCGCATCATGAACCTCATTTGGATTAAACGAGTTTGATGCGGACGTTGATGGCTTTAAGCGGGCGTCAATTTCCTCCTTGACCGAGGCCCGAACCTCTTTCAACATAGAGACTTTGAGGTCCGCAAACATTGAAAGAAGATCGGCCGCGGTCAAGGGGACATTCGGGTTAGTAGGAGCGGCGGGAGCAACGACAGGAGCACCAAGTGTCTCGGTCGCGGCGGGGGGTTGGTTTTGACCATCCCCCGCAACGGGTAGGACACCTCCCTCATTCCCTAGATCGACCATATCCTCTGAGGTTGTAAAACCTTATATTAGAGCACGAGGCTCTGATACCAATTGAAAGGATCGATACGGTCGACTAGAGGGGGGGTGAATAGGAGACTACAAATTTTAATCTTTCTTGAATATTTTAAGGCTTAGCGGATAAAAGAGTTCACTACATATGCAACTAGGTGAATGCAACCTATATGACAAGCAAGCTCCAAGATAAATATGCTAGGCAACAAACTACTTAGCTAGCCAACAAGCATACAACAACAAAGAAAGGTGCGGGAAAGGATTAACCACAAGTGAGACGAGGACGCGGATTTTAACCCGAAGTTCACTCTTCCTTGGGGAAGAGCTAATCTCCGTTTGGAGCGGTGCCGGAGCCAAAGCTTGTGGAACGCCACCAAAGGCTCACCGTATTCTCCTTCGAGTCACCCCCAACGGATGAGCCTCGAAACACTCGGGGTTGGTCTTGAAGGCGACCACCACACCTTTACAAACTTCTCCGGAGCACACCACAAGCAAGGAAGCTTCCGGAGGAACCTCTAACCACCTAGGAGCCCAAGCTCCAAGAGTAACAAGTCAATGGGGAAGAAATGTTGCGGGGAACGCGATTTGGTTTGGTCAAGTTGTAGATCGGGTCTTGCTCTCCCAATCCCCAAAGTTTCAACAAGTTTGGGTGGAGGGATTGAGAGTATTGAGCAAAATGGGGTGTACCAATGGTGGAGCTCAACAAGACATTAGGGTTGGGGGTTGGAGGTGGAAGAAGGGCCTTTATATAGTGTTCATGGGCTGGTGGGGATTTCTACCCGTTGGACCCCGTGCGCACGGGCTAAGTCAGCTTCGTGCGCACGGGGTACTCAGAGACAATCACACCACCCCGTGCTCACGGGGGTCAAAAGACCCCGTGCGCATGGGGTACTCGGAGAGTTTACATAGGACCCCGTGCGCACGGGGGTCAAAAGACCCCGTGCGCACGGGGTACCCAGAGAGTTACGCAGTACCCCATGCGCACGGGGGTCAGAAGAACCCGTGCGCACGGGGTAACGAGTAACTTCCTGTTGCAACTTTTTGAGTACCACAGCACACACACTAGGTTCTATTTTAGGTGGTCGGAGTGGGAAGGGTAAGAAAGTAAGGCTCGGCAAAGGCATTCCCACACGACATTTATCCACACAAACCCCCCTTAATAGTGCGGTCTTTCCTATGACTCGAAGCAAACCAAAACTAAACCTTCGAAGTGTCGAAAGACCACGCCTTTGTCCTTTTTGAAATGGGGGGTTCACACATCTCCATCGCGGGCACTTAGAACCAATAACCTGAGATAAACTTTAGCAACTGATATTAGTTCAACTAACCACATTGTCATCACACCAAAATATAGCATAAGTGCCATTAGCACTTTCACTAGGCATGATCATGTATATAGGCATGACGTCCGCTACAAGTAGACTGAAACGATTCTGCATCTACTACTATTACTCCACACATCGACCACTATCCAGCATGCATCTAGAGTATTAAGTTCATAAGAACAGAGTAACGCATTAAGCAAGATGACATGATGTAGAGGGATAAACTCAAGCAATATGATATAAACCCCATCTTTTTATCCTCGATGGCAACAATACAATACGTGCCTTGCTGCCCCTGCTGTCACTGGGAAAGGACACCGCAAGATTGAACCCAAAGCTAAGCACTTCTCCCATTATAAGAAAGATCAATCTAGTAGGCCAAACCAAACTAATAATTCGAAGAGACTTGCAAAGATAACAAATCATAGATAAAAGAATTCAGAGGAGATTCAAATATTGTTCATAGATAATCTTGGTCATAAACCCACAATTCATCGGATCTCGACAAACACACCGCAAAAAGAATTACATCGAATAGATCTCCGAGAGAATCGAGGAGAACTTTAAATTGAGATCCGAAGAGAGAGAAGAAGCCATCTAGCTAATAACTATGCACCCGAAGTTCTGTGGTAAACTACTCACACATCATCGGAAAGGCTATGGTGTTGATGTACAAGCCCTCCGTGATCGATTCCCCCTCCGGCGGAGCACCGGAAAAGGCCCCACGGGTACAGAAGGTTGCGGCGGTGGAAATAGGGTTTCGTGGTGCTCCTGGATGTTTTCGGGGTATATGGGTATATATAGGAGGAAGAAGTAGGTCGGTGGAGCTGCAAGGGACCCACGAGGGTGGGGGCGCGCCTAGGGGGGCAAGCGCGCCTCCCTGCCTCGTGGCCTCCTCGCTTCTTTCTTGACGTCCACTCCAAGTCCTTCGGATCACGTTTGTTCAAAAAACAACTCTCCCGAAGGTTTCATTCCGTTTGGACTCCGTTTGATATTCCTTTTTTGCGAAACACTGAAATAGGCAAAAAAACAACAATTTGCACTAGGCCTTCGGTTAATAGGTTAGTCCCAAAAATAATATAAAAGTGCTTAGTAAAGCCCATTAAACATCCAAAACAGATAATATAATAGCATGGAACAATAAAAAATTATAGATATGTTGGAGACGTATCACTCGGCCTCCTCTATCCAGGCAGGTAATCCACACCCGACCCCCATCCTCTTCCTCCTTCCACATCTCACATGCCCCGATCGCGGGCGCGAGCACGACACCTTCCACCCAAATCACCGACCCCTCCACCAAATAAGCGTCGGCCTAAGCTATGGTGCATGCAGTATAGCCAGGACCTCAAGGAGCATTTGGCACCGGAGAAGCAAATCGCGGCCGCACGCGTGGATGAGGTCGCAATGGCTGCCATTCGTGCCGACCCCCATATCTTGGAGGAGCAGCTTGCCAATTGCTAGCTAAGCCAGTTAAGCATGCTCGGTTTACCCGTTGGATGTGCATTGTGCTTTCTAATTTCACCATGCAATCTATTGCTCTAGTGTATATGTTCTATATGTCGTGCAGTGTGGTGCTCACTTATTAACTGTTTTGTTAATTATTTGTCATCTTCAGTTAACTGTTTGGTTCAATTCTGCAAATGTGATTTTCAATTCTTCAGGCTGCAATTTTGTATTGTCTTCCATGTGAGAAACAAATCGAATTTATCTTTACAAAATTGTGGGTGCATTCTATTATTGTATACCATGTGAGGAATAAATTGAATTTGGCTGTAGTAAATACATGAGAAACAAATACAATTGCTACAACTGGTTGTAGTTAACTTTTTGGTTAACTCTCTGATCTTCTATTAGGAGTATGCTATATTATGCAATGTGGTGCTCAGTTAATGTTTGGTTCATTTGTTGTGGTGCTTAGTTAACTGCTTGGTTCAATGTTATATTGTGCAATGTGGTGCTCAATTAATGTTTGGTTCATTTGTTGTGGTGTTTAGTTAACTGCTTGGTTCAATTCTGCAATGCGATGTACAATTGTCGTGGGTAGAATTTTGTATTGTTGTGCATGTGAGGAATACATCGAATTTGGTTGCACTTAATACATGAGAAACATATGCAAGTGTTATATTTCCTAGTTCTTAATCATGCTTGGTTTGGGTAAATGGGTTTTCCGTGTGGCTTCAACTAATCTGATGAATCTGCAATGTGCTTATTTTTCATCAACATATTTTGCTGATAGCATGCGAACCCTTACTTAACCTGATGACTAACTACCTTATATGTGTTGCAGGGAAACAATGGGAAGCACTGAGGTTTACAATCAAGGTTAGCATGTGCATGGTCCATTGTCTAATAGCACATTATTGTGCAATTGCAGGAACCATTCTAATATTTTGGTTTTTAACAATTTTGTCGTGCACATGTAGGTCCTGCTGTCAGAGGATTTGACCCACTGTTCGAGCCTTTTTGCATATGGGGAAATGAATTGTCCATGAATATCAATCAAATCAAGAAACTCAGAAATATTGTTAGGATAAAGAAATTAGCGACAAAAAATAACAAGATATTTGTCTGCACAATGAAGAAGACATCAGTTCACTACAAGATGGTACTAACTACTATACCTTGACTTTTTTATTCCTTTGCCACATTTTCAATATAGAGAAGATATTTATGCACATACTTGTTTTCAGGCCTTTCCAAAGCAGTTCACTGATGATTACCTCTCAAACCACCTCTATGGTCAGGAGGCGAGGAAGGTTTTCATACAACACCCACGGTTCAATATTGAAGTGTTCCTGAAGAGGTCGAAGGATAGACGGTCAATCATCCACAGGCACTGGTCTAAAGTTCCAAAGACCTTCAACATGAATGAAGGCTCAATATTCGCCTTCCACTTCAGCAGTTTTCCAGATGAGATGCATCTGTCTATATATCGTCTATGATGCTAATTTCAAAAGGTTCTACATGTTGCATGTGGAACTTGCTGCTGGTGCAGTTGTGTAATGGGGTAGCTGAGTGCTGAAGCTATATCATGTTGTACTCTGATGTATTTCAATTATGAAATTCTGCTTCTGGAAATGAAATATATTGTGTGCTTAATATGAATGTCAATCAGATTAATAAATGGATTATTAATAATAGGGCAATTAGCCTGCTAATGGGGAATTAGCCTACTAATTAGGTTTTGATATTGCAACGTGGGCGATGACCTCAAGCAGCGCACATAGTTTCTAGGAATAAACCGTGTTGTATCAATGAACAACCACACACGACTTTCTCTTGAAAACTGTTTGCATTAGGCCACCTTGCGCAAACGTTTACCACATAAAAACTGTGTGTCATGGACAGCCTTTGCCACAGAGTTTCTTCTACGGACCGTGTGTGCTACATTCAATAACACAAACGATTTAACGGGAAAAATTGTGTGTGATGTACTTGTGAACAGAAACGTTTTCGTTAGAGCGACTATGTGGGATGTGCATACGAACGAAAACGTTTAGCGGGGACTGACTGTGTGAGATGTACTTGCGACCGGAAACAATTTTGCCGTATAATTGTATTTTTTATCTGTATTGTACGTATTTTCGTATTTGAGCGCTCGCCGGTCGCACACGACCTCATTTTGCCGAACGTGTGTGCCAGGAGGCCATATCCCTGACGATTTCTGGATCATGTGGGAAGGACCCCCCTATCGCCCACACTCACTTGGAGATGGTTCCAGATGCCGTCGCGGAAAGGGGTTTTAAACCGTTTTTTAGGACCGACGCGCACCAATGTGTGAAGCATAGAGAGCAATTCTAACAAGTCATGGCATATTTTTGGCTCTCTCAAACAAGTGTGTTCAGCAAGGATTCAAGACTTAAAACAAAAAGCAAAACAAGCAAAAACTAAAATCATACAATATGCTCCAAGCAAAACTCATAGTATGTTACGAATAAAAATATAGCTTCGAGTAAAATACCGATGGTCGTTAGAAGAAAGAGGGGATGCCACTCGGGGCATCCCCAATCTTAGTTGCTTGCTTCTCTTGGGATAATAGCTTGGGATGCCATGGGCATCCACAAGCTTAGGCTCTTCTTACTCCCTATTCCTTCATCCATCGTAACATCACCCAAAACTGGAAAACTTCAATCACACAAAACTCAACAAAACCTTCGTGAGATTCGTTAGTATAAGAAAACAAATTTCTACTATAAGTACTATTGCAACCCATTCATATTTTAATCTTGCATTATATCTATTGTATCCCAACTTTTCTATGGCAAAAACTCTTCAAAGAAAACAGTAGAATCATCAAAACAAGCACACAACTCAAAGAAAACATAATCTGTCAAAAATAGAACAATCTGTAGCAATCTAGATAGTTCGAATACTTATGTAACTCCAACAATTCTAAAATATTAGAACAACCTGAGCAATTTGTATATCAATCTACTACAAAAAATTCAGAATTTTTCGTTGCTTCTTTGATTTTTAAATTGTAACTCTGGACGCAAAAGTTTTAGTTTTTCAGCAAGATCAAACAACTATCACCCAAGAAGATCCTAAAGTCTTTACTTGGCACAAACACAAATTAAAACACAAAAAACACAATCATAACAGTAGCATAATTGTGCAACACACTCAAGAACAGAAAGCAAAAGACAAAAATAAATTTTATTCATTGGGGTGCCTCCCAACAAGCGCTATTGTTTCACGCCCCTAGCTAGGCATAACAGTAGGATAAGTTTTGTCATCCGTAGTTTTGGAAACTTTTGTAAGGGCTTTCTCAAACCCGGGAGGCTCTTTGCGCTTCCCTAAATTCTCAGGAAAAGAAATCATATTTAGATCTAAAATATCCAATTCCTTGTTGCAAAGAGTAATCAAGGTATTCATGCGACTGATACTACCATTAAGATGTTTGAGGGGTTCGTTATTTTTTTTGCAATTCAACCATATGTTTATGCAAATCACCAAGTTTGTCCAACATTTGAACTCTCTTTGGGTGAAAGAAAACCCCTTATTTTGAGGTGGAACCCCCAGAATTCCTTCTAAAATTTCATAGGCAGCATTAGCATCAAGCTCAATAAAATTCCGTTTAGCTGAAAAACCTAAGAGTTGTCTATGATGCAAAGCCAATCCTATGTAAAAATTACGAAGCAAGTTCTTTGCATGTCCCTTTAAATTGCAAACACGATAAGATTCCATAAGCCTATACCAAGCATCTTTCAAATTTTCTCCTTGTCGTTGCTTGAAGTATAAAACTTCAAAATCTGCTGACAAAGGAGGAGTAGAACCACTAGCCATTATGACTAGCAAGCAAGAACATGGATAGATCCGGCAAGAAAACGGCGAACGAAAAAGAAGGTGAATAAAACGTCAAATTTTGTGAAGTGGGGGAGAGGAAAAAAAAGAGGAAAATGGAAAATAATGTAAATTGCAAGGAGATGAGATTTGTGAGTAGGATTCTGGTAGATGTGGATGATGTCTCCCCGGCAACGACGCCAGAAATTCCTTTTGATGTCTGCTAGACTATGTCGGTATTTTCCCAAAGAGGAAGGGATGATGCAGCACATCGACAGTAGGTATTTCCCTCAGTGATGAGACCAAGGTTATCGAACCAGTAGGAGAACCAAGCAACACTACATAAATAGCACCTGCACACAAATAACAAATACTCGCAACCCGACATGTTAAAGGGGTTGTCAATCCCTTTCGGGTAACGGCGCCAGAAATTGGCAAGCAGACGTGAGAAAGTTGTAATCATTTCATATATAGATCTCGCAGGAACGCGAGATAAAATAAATTGCAACAAGGTATTTTGTATTTTTTGTTTAATAGTTCTGAAAAAAGCAAATAAAATAGATCGCATAGGCAAATATATTAAAGAAGAGACCTCGGGGTCGTAGATTTCACTAGTGGCTTCTCTCGAGAAAAATAGTAAATAGTAGGTAAACGAATTACTGTTGGACAATCGATAGAACTTAAAATAATCATGACGATATCCAAGCAATGATCATTATATAGGCATCACGTCCAAGATTAGTAGACCAACTCTTGCCTGCATATACTACTATTACTCCACACATCGACCGCTATCCAGCATGCATCTAGTGTATTAAGTTCATGGAGAAACGGAGTAATACAATAAGAGTGATGACATGATATAGACAAGATCTATTTATGTAGAAATAGACCCCAGCTTGTTATCCTTTATAGCAACGATACATACGTGTTGGTTCCCCTTCTGTCACCGGGATCAATAATCATAAGATCGAACCCATCACAAAGCACCTGTTCCCATTGCAAGATAAATAGAACAAGTTGGCCAAACAAAACCCAAATATCGTAGAAGATATATGAGGCTATAAGCAATCGTGCATATAAGAGATCAAATAAGACTCAAATAACTTTCATGGATAAAACATAGATCTGATCATAAACTCAAAGTTCATCTGATCCCATCAAACACACCGGAAAAAGAGTTACATCATATGGATCTCCAAGAGACCACTATATTGAGAATCAAAAGAGAGGGAGAGAGGAAGCCATCTAGCTACTAACTATGGACAGGTAGGTCTACAAAGAACTACTCACGCATCATCGAAGAGGCACCAATGGACATGATGAACCCCTCCGTGATGGTATCTAGATTGGATCTGGTGGTTCTGGAACTTGCGGCGGCTGGAATTGAGTTTCATCAACTCCCCTAGGGTTTCTAGAATATTGGGGTATTTATGGAGTAAAGGCAGTCCGAGGGGCACCCGAGGTGGGCACAACCCATCACAAAGCACTTGTCGGTTGTGCTCCCCTCGGGTCAGCCCCCAGTTGCTTCTTCGGCACACTGGATGTCTTTTGGTCCATAAAAATCCACAAAAAGTTTCGCTGCGTTTGGACTCCGTTTGGTATTGATTTCCTGAGATGTAAAAAACATGTAAAAAACTGCAACTGGCACTTGGCACCATGTCAATAGGTTTGTACCAAAAAGTGATATAAAATGACTATAAAATGATTATAAAACATCCAAGAAGGATAATATAGCAGCATGGAACAATCAAAAATTATATAGACGTTGGAGACGTATCAAGGCGCCAAACGTATCATCGGTGAGCCTGTTCCCGCGCTACCGCGCAAGCTTCCCGCTCGGCTAGTTTGGCCACGCGTCGGCTAGAAGAGGGACAAATCATGGGCGTTTATTGGCAAAAAGCTTGTAAAAACGAAGTGTGTGGAATGACTTCGGCCATAAGTTTACCCATGGGAGATGAGGTCAAAGTTACACAGTAGGGTGATGATGGACACTCGAGTGCGATAATTAATTCTCCTCTCTATAGGGCACACGGTTGAAGAAACCAGTTGTGTGCAATAATGTCGAAGATCCCAGTCGAGTTAGCTATACAGATCGTGTGCTGTGAGACCGACAAGGTAAACAGATTCGAGAATGGATAATAAAAGCTAAGACCACTGCATATTATGGTCAAAATAGTGCTACCAATATACGAGTCTCATACGATGCCATTTCAACGATTGTACCACAAAAGCTGGAAATATTACAAGGTTCAAATTCCAGAGTTATATGGATCAATTTCGAAGATTACAAGGTTCAAACAGATATTAGAAATGAAATTCAGCTCATCAGCTGCAAACGCTCGCGCTGATGCACTGAACATGCATATCAGAGAGGTTCAAACTAATATTACCACTTCTAAGTCTGGTTTTGAAACCTCATAATTTTTGCAAAGGGGTCAGCCACTGAGAAGTCATGTATGGGGTTGACACGATGACTTCCGATTACTCTGTCATCTGAAGTTACAAAATGAAATTCAGCATTTTCATAGCCTATTCCATCCTGCTGCAGGGGCCGGCGCTGATCAACAAACCATTCATTTTTGCGAAATAAACGTAGGGAAAACCTCATTACCTTCAGCACCCTTGCTCTGACAATAAAGAACTTGGCGACTATAATCTCCGGTAAGGTCCCTCGATAGGAGTTCAAAGTAATTTCGGAGATATGCAGATCTAGGCATTCGACGTGATTGTTATATTGTATCACATTATCCAGCACTTGGCCTAATCTTATCTGCAAAAGAAGAAAATGTGTTAGTGCCTACATGCAGTTTTGAACACTACTACAGGCCTATTTGGATTGCAGGATTTGTAAAATGCACTAACATGCCATCTTCAATCTGACATGATTAACATGGGCATTTGATTACAATCTAGAAAAATGTAGCCTTCTTCACAAGAGGTAGGAGTGGATGAAAAGTTCCCTAAGAAAACTAGTACAGATGAATCCAAAGGAGAAATGCTTATGGATTGTAACCATATGGATGAAGCAACCAATATTAGGGGGACATGTATGTACTAAAATCCTCCAAAAGAGTCCTTCAGAAATCGTAGAGCATTTTCATTGTAAACTTGGAAAAAGGTGTCACAAATTGAACTCTCTTATGGTTAACATTTAACAGGAAAGGAACATCACCTTGATATATAGCTTCTCCAGGCACGAAAGCATCTCAGGAAACTGAGAACCTGCTCCAGGTTGGGCTGATAGATTCTAGTGCCAAGACCATCACTGTGCGTAGTTTCGGGGCCAAGCTTGTCGGAATCATTTTCTGGATGACAGACGAACAAACATTTCAAAATTAGAAATAATATTAACTTGTAGAAGGAGAGGTAGAAGGTGGCTGCTGTACCTGAACAGTTGTGGATCCAATAACAAGTTCAGAGTATTTGTCAGATGAGTAGCCCACTACTGTCAATTTCAGCGCAGAAATGACGTTGATTCTTGTTGGACCTTCTTGATGAACTACAAGTAATCTCTCAAGTGCAAGTGTGTCCTCAATGACCATACCGTGGTACACATCTTGTGATGTCTTCCTGCCGCACCAGCAACACATAGAAAGTCCGGAGCATCATGGAGGTGATGTGGACGCTACTCAACCCATTGATCGCCTAAATACGAAGGTACTTGAGTGCAGTACAACCACGGAGCAGGCGCTCCATGTCACCGTTTAGGAGGCAGACGACGAAGAGCTCGAGGTGCTTCAGTCATGGTAGATTAAGAGCAGGCGCGTCATCAAGGGGGGAATGGCAGTTCCTGAACTTGGCGACGCGTAGCGTGGGCGCGAGGCGGAGTGCATATGCCCGTCATCAAAAGTGAGCTCCTCGAGCTGATCTAGGGCAGGGGGGTCGGAACCAGTCGTCAAGCTTGGCTCGGTCCTTGCCGTTGGAACGGAACTTGCTCATTCTAAGGCCTCTGGTTGGGCCAAGGTGACTGCCGAGGATCTTGGAGAACCCATCCAACCTTTTGCGATAGCCATCGTAGAGCTTGTGGGTGTCAATTAGGTCGAGAGGGGTGGAGTTCCATAGGGGGCGCCACCGTTGAGAAAGGACGGTTGTCCGCGCCCCATATTTGATTGGGAAGAGGGAGATGATGACTCTCAACCTATTATTGGGGAGGTTGCTGATGATGTCTAGGCCTGCTGGAGTCGCTTGTGGTTCTTGCTCGCCTCGCCTCTGCTTGTTGGCAGCCCCATTCTCCACCTCCGGAGTCTCCTTATCATTAGCGCTTTCCGATAGAAGTGGGAGTATAGGGAATACCAGGAAGAATGCCCGTGCGTTGCAACGGAGGAAAAAAAATTAGTATGCACACATATTTCAATATTACACAAAACCAAATGAAGCATCTAGTTAGTTTTATTCTCGACATGAATGGTGTAAAGAAGGGAAAGCATGTGAAGAAACACATAAGAGTTATTACAAATTATAATAAAAATGTCGTATACTTTTTAGGCTGTGCATCATGTATGCTTCTATCGTGTGTATGCTAACAGTGAAGTCTTTGTTGTATAGATGTACTAATTTCCTCTTCTGTTGCGACATATGTTGGGTTCTCCATCGCAATTGATTCTTTGCATGGTGTGTTGCGCTTCAATGCACTGTTAGCTGCGATTTGTCTTATTCTAGCTTTCTTTTGCTCTGGCTGCATATTTGCATATTTCCGCATTTCCCTTGCCTATTTTTTGTCTTTTGTGCTAGCTCCATATTTGCATATTTCTTCCCCCCTTGTGTACATTTTTTTGCAATTGAGTTGAATCCTTCATTGTTTTGTTTTGTTGATAGGCTTGGCGTCGTGTTTTCAATTTTTCCTGCTTTTCTTCATTGGTCATCCGTACATATCGCTCTCTATATCTTTTATTTCTTTGGTCATTGGCATCCAGGATTGGAGATAGCGACCCAAATTTCTTCACTACATGTGAGTTTTGTATATGGTATGAATCTATTATGTTCATTAAAAATAAGAAACTGATTAGATTTTCCATCATAAATAGAACATATCTAGCTACTTGTAAGTTACTTTAATTACATTGGACATTAACATTAGAATATATGTGTTGTTTCTACATCAAAAATAGCTTTTGGAGGCCAAACTCCATGGAGGCCTCCATTTGCAAAATCCAAAATTCATACTTTTGCTTTACAGAAAATTCTGAAAAAATACGCATCTACATAGTTACCTAATCTGTTATAATAACTAAACTACTTTCATTTATTATATACTTTTGTTCAAATAATACTATTTTTAGTGCGGTATCCCTAAACAAAATTTGAAATAAGCATGCATGAGTCAACTGGATGTGCTGATAGAGTTTTAGGTTTTTTCTGAATACAATTTAGGAAACAAAATAATTATATTGAAGTAAGAGCACTGATATACACACAATATTTGTCATCCGATTTCAGTACGTTGTCGAAGGTCGGCCCATAGATACATAGTGATGAAGCATATCACACTGACATCGAACAATAAAAATGTCCTACACACAACAATTTTTATATTAAAGTAAAACAAATTTACCTCGACGCAACTCGCCTTCCTTTAGTCGCTCTCGTATTGCGGTGCCTAGCTATTTGGGTGTCGTCTTCCTCCTCCCTTGCCGCTGTCCATACCCTCCTTCCGCCACAGCACGCCACGATGAGCTGCTCAAAGGTCACCCCGGCTAAGCTCCTCCTCCAGCCATGGGAGGAACGCCGAGGACGTATAGTCCTTCCACCCCTGAAGTGACCCGGAAGATCATCTTGGCCTCGTCCTTTGCCCAGCATCCCGGAAGCATCACGGCATGCTTGCCCTCATACACTTTGGCGTCGGGTTCCCTCTCACGTATCATGTGCGTGCATGAGCCGATCGGTTCTTCTCTCTCATTGATTCACCCCTCAATTAATAACCCGCTTAATTAGCTCATTAAGATCATGCGTGCTTTTGCTCCCGTCATTTTCCCACATCGCCTCATGAAGCTTGCTTTTCCTCTCGCTATTTTCCCACATCTCAGGTGCCACGTGAGTGCAGTTTCCTAGAGGTATATTAACTGTTCTAGGTGGATGTGAAAAACCGAGGTGGTACTATTAAATACGTGAAGCCATCGATGCAACTCAGGCACAGGTAGTTATTTAGCAAGGGCCAGGATGGACGAAACATTGTGTATACTTCTTTGGGCCAAGGCCCAGCCAGACGTAGGAACGAAACATTTTATTAACAACGTACCGGCAGGATAGATTAGTACCACCTCGAATATATAGAAAATAATATGAGTGATGTGTATGGACGACGGATGACAGACGAAATTGCGGTGGTAAAAAGCAATAGCCGCTTTATTATTAGGGAAAGATTTAGTTAAAATAGGGCAATAGAAAAGCATATTGGTAACTAGAAGTTATTAGGTAGGAATATAGTAAGAAAAGGGAATAACAATTGGTTGCTTAAATACTACACAATTCATTTGATATTACTGGGTAAGTCAACATGCAGATACTTGAAAAGAAAACTTACTTTGAACAAAGTCTGGACGGATGATATCGTCGTGGAAGTTAGCATATATCTCATGACCATGCTCTTTTATGTGCAGTGCAATTTTAGTGCCAACTTTTAGTACATAAAACTTAGAAATTTCTTTCCAAAGGCTAGTGCCAAAATAGGAGTCACCACGTTCATCAAGTCTTACAGTAACAACGATTTTAAATCCATGGTTTGCGTTCAGTATGACATCCCTGCAATCTTGATTTATGTAAAGGGAACGATTGTGCACTACAGATTCGGTTGCATGGCAAGGGACGCGTTGCAGAAAATGGTAGGATTGTTAAAGAAAATATGGTAACAAGCAAATATGGGCTAAAATTGAAAGAACTGTACAGTAGTTGAAATCGAAGGACAAAAATCTATAATTAAACAGATAGCGTAAACATGATGTCATGGAAATATGGAAGTAATCGAAAGAACAATACATCATTAATTTTCCTAATATAGAAAGAAGAGGGAAAAAATCCCCATTGATGTATATGGTGCATGTGGCACCTTTTATCCAAATGTAGCAATATTTAGAATATGTTCAGGAAAGTAGGCTATGCCAACTGATTTAGGGTGAGATTGAACATACCGCGTGCATCCTCAAGTCATCTGGTATGGTGAGATGGAATGTCTGGTGGAGGCCGCACAGCCCTGATGTGTCCACGCACTGTACACTCTATGAATGAAAGAAAACCCTCAAATCAGCTCGAATAAAAATGAATTCATGGCAATTTCGGCCGGGTGATTGAAGGAGGCAGATGAACTGGGATAAGAAATGAGATAATATCTCATTCAATTAGTTACCTTGTTGTCCATGAGAAAGAACCCTCATTACGGCAGATTCCCCGACCGAGCGGAGCTGGGTCGACCGCGAGCAGCATCAAGAAAGTCGATGGCGATAGGCGGCGGCAAGCGGAAATGGCGAAATGCGGTGGGGTTTGCCGGTAGCCTGGCAGCAGCGGTAGGCGTCGAGCTAAGTGGTTACCGCCGCGATAGGCGGTGCCATGCATAGACGCAGAGGAGCTTGTGCAGGTGTGAATGGGCCCCGGAGGGGGTGGCGGGCGCGGTGAGGGTGTTTGTGATGTGGGGATGGTGAGGGTTTTCTTTTTCCCTTTGTAAATTGGGTGGTGAGGGTTTTCTGTCCCACAAAGAATTTCAGATACAACGGTTTGCTAGAGCCAACCGTGTGTGATTAATGTAACAGGAAAAATGAAAGTCATTGCACATGGTTCCAATTTGGGAAGCATGTGTGATTGACGTACTACCTCTGTCCTGGTTTATTGGCCCCCTTTGTAATTTGTACCAAATTTTGACCAAATATTTAACTAAGAAATATTTATGAATGTCTCCAAAAATTATATCATTGAACACTATGCTCAAATACACATCCAATGATAAAATTTTTGCTGACCTGCACTAACATTTTGTCAGTTAAATCTTTGGTCAAAATTTAACACAATTACAAAGGGGACCAATAAACGAGGATGGAGGTAGATTCCATCAACCGAATTGATTGCATCCATATCCCACAGCTAGACGTAAGTAAACATAGATTAAACATACTCAAATATAGATAATAAGCGTACTCGTACACAAGCATAGTTCAACGATCATTAAGCATACTCAAGCGTACATAGTTCGATCCCACATCTCATCTCACATGCCTGCACAATCCTGAAGCTTCTCCAGGTACTCGGCGGACACGTCGTGCGCCACCCTACGAGAATACTTCTACTTGAAGGAGCCAATGGCCCGTCCTCATGCATGCTCCAGAACACATTAATACACGTCATGAAGATTGTGGTTGCAAAATAGGCATCGATAGTCGCCGTTCTAGGTCCTAATATGCATGTTATGCATTCCCGCATAAATCTCCCTCAGGATTTGCCTCTTGTACCTCCTATGGCCATCTTCAACCTCGATGTCCACATCGTCAGACAACACCTATATAAATAGTAAAACAAATTTGGCATCAAATCAATGATTACATGCCATGAAGTAGGATTAGGAATTTATGGCTATTTATTTATACATATCCAGAGATTATGGTTCGATTTTGAAGCACAGTCATCTATGTACAGACCAATCTTGAAGAAAATAATGGCACAAACATATCTAGGTCAGTCAAAATCAATTTCCAATTCCTTGCTAGGAATTATTAGCACGAACACTAACCCTAGTCGGATTACTACAAGAAATAATCTGCACAGATGAAACAACTAATCACTTATCACATGTACCATTCAAACAATCAATACACTACACGGATCTAGAGAAACTTACTCAGATTTCATGGATTGAGAGAACATAACCATAGGATTTTTATTCCAAAAGGGGGAGGCAGTAGTAACCAGAGAAACCCTAGGATCTATTTGACACATAAATGGGTATAGATAACTAACTAGTTGTCCATCATCGTTGGAGTTGTCGCCGGAGTGGTCGTCGGAGTCGTCGTCGGGGTCGTCGCCCGAGTCATCACCAGAGTCGGTGTGGAATTTCGACTCCGACTGTGTAAGCTCGACGCTGTCGATGATGTCAGGGTGCAGTGATAACTCGCCGGCGGTGACGGCTGATGGCAGCTGGAACTACGTCGGTATTTCCACGGAGAGGGAGGGATGATGTAGCACAGCGACGGTAGGTATTTCCCTCACTTATGAAACCAAGGTATCAAACCAGTAGGAGAACCAAGCAACACAACGTAAACAACACCTACACACAAACAACAACACCTTGCAACCCTATGAGTTAAAGGGGTTGTCAATCCCTTCCGGGGTACGGCGCCTCAAGATAGGCAAGCAGACGTGAGGTAAATTGTACTAGATTTAAAGATCGAACGCCAAATAAAATAAATAAAGATAAAACACATAAAGGTATTTTCGTATTTTTTGATTTAATAGATCTGAATAAAAATGCAAAGGAAAAGTAGATCGCAGGGCAAATATAAGAGAAAGAAGACCCGGGGGCCATAGGTTTCACTAGTGGCTTCTCTCGAGAAAAATAGCAAATGGTGGGTAAACAAATTATTGTTGGGCAATTGATAGAAATTCAAATAATTATGATGATATCCAGGCAATGATCATTACATAGGCATCACGTCCAAGGTTAGTAGACCAACTCCTGCCTACATCTAAGATAACCCACAAGTGTAGGGGATCGCAACAGCTTTCGAGGGTAGAGTATTCAACCCAAATTTATTGATTCGACACACAGGGAGCCAAAGAATATTCTCAAGTATGAGCAGCTGAGTTGTCAATTCAACCACACCTGGATAAGTTAATATCTGCAGCAAGGTATTTAGTAGCAAAGTAATATGATAGTGGTGGTAACGGTAACAAAAGAGTAATGAAAGCAAAAGTAATATTTTTGCTGTTTTGTAGTGATTGTAACAATAGCAACGGGAAAGTAAATAAGCGTAAACCAGTATATGGAAAGCTCATAGGCATTGGACCGGTGATGGATAATTATGCCGGATGCGGTTCATCATGTAACAGTCATAACATAGGGTGACACAGAACTAGCTCCAATTCATCAATATAATGTAGGCATGTATTCCGAATATAGTCATACGTGCTTATGGAAAAGAAATTGCATGACATCTTTTGGCCTACCCTCCCGTGGCAGCGGGGTCCTAATGGAAACCAAGGGATATTAAGGCCTCCTTTTAATAGAGAACCGGAACAAAGCATTAGCACATAGTGAATACATGAACTCCTCAAACTATGGTCATCACCGGGAGTGGTCCCCATTATTGTCACTTCAGGGTTGCCGGATCATAACACATAGTAGGTGACTATAGACTTGCAAGATAGGATCAAGAACACACATATATTCATGAAAACATAATAGTTTCAGATCTGAAATCATGGCACTCGGGCCCTAGTGACAAGCATTAAGCATAGCAAAGTCATAGCAACATCAATCTCAGAACATAGTGGATACTAGGGATCAAACCCTAACAAAACTAACTCAATTACATGATAGATCTCATCCAACCCATCACCGTCTAGCAAGCCTATGATGGAATTACTCACGCACGGCGGTGAGCATCATGAAATTGGTGATGGAGGATGGTTGATGATGACGACGGCGCCGAATCCCCCTCTCTGGAGCCCCAAACGGACTCCAGATTAGCCCTCCCGAGAGGTTTTAGGGCTTGGCGGCGGCTCCGTATCGTAAAATGCGATGATTTCTTCTCCTCTATTCCCCCCCCCCCCCCCCGAAAGCAAATATATAGAGTTGGAGTTGACGTCGGAGGAGCTCCATGGGGCCCACGAGGTAGGGGCGTGCCCTAGGGGGGCGCCCCCACCCTCGTGGACAGGGTGTGGGCCCCTGGTCTTCATTTTTGGGAAGGATTTTTTTTTATTTTTAACTTGACGTTCCGTGAGTTTCAGGTCATTCCGAGAACTTTTGTTTTCTGCACATAAAACAACATCATGGCAATTCTGCTGAAAATAGCGTCAGTCCGGGTTAGTTCCATTCAAATCATGCAAGTTAGAGTCCAAAACAAGGGCAAAAGTGTTTGGAAAAGTAGATACGACGGAGACGTATCAACTCCCCCAAGCTTAAACCTTTGCTAGTCCTCAAGCAATTCAGTTGACAAACTGAAAGTGATAAAGAAAAACTTTTACGAACTCTGTTTGCTCTTGTTGTTGTAAATATATCAAAGCCAGCATTCAAGTTTTCTGCAAAGATTATGACTAACCACATTTGCAATAACTCTCAGGTCCCTTGATTACTCATATCAATAGCATAATCAGCTAGCGAGCCATAATAATAAATCTCGGATGACAACACTTTCTCAAAACAATCATAATATGATATAACAAGATGGTATCTCGCTAGCCCTTTCTGAGACCGCAAAACATAAATGCAGAGCACCTTCAAAGATCAAGGACTGACTAGATATTGTAATTCATGGTAAAAGAGATCCAGTCATAGTCATACCCAATATAAATTAACAGTAATGAATGCAAATGATAGCTGTGCTCTCCAGCTAGTGCTTTTTAATAAGAGGGTGATGACTCAACATAAAAGTAAACAGATGGACCCTTCGCAGAGGGAAGCAGGGATTTGTAGAGGTGCCAGAGCTCGGTTTTAAAATAGAGATAAATAATATTTTGAGCGGCATACTTTCATTGTCAACATAACAACTAAGAGATGGCGATATCTTCCATGCCACACACATTATAGGCAGTTCCCAAACAGAATGGTAAAGTTTATACTCCCGCTCCACCAACAAGCATCAATCCATGGCTTGCTCGAAACAACGAGTGCCTCCAACTAACATCAGGTCCCAGGGGAGTTTTGCTTGCAATTAATTTGATTTAGTTTGCATAAAGCATGGGACTGGGCATCCCGGTGACCAGCCACTTTCTCGTGAGTGAGGAGCGGAGTCCACTCCTCTTGAGAATAACCCGCCTAACATGGAAGATAATGGCAGCCCTAGTTGATACATGAGCTATTCGAGCATACAAAACAGAATGTTTATTTGAAGGTTTAGATTTTGGCACATACAAATTTCCTTGGAACGGCAGGTAGGTATCGCATATAGGAAGGTATAGTGGACTCATATGGAATAACTTTGGGGTTTTAAGGGATTGGATGCACAAGCAGTATTCCCGCTTAGTACAAGTGAAGGCTAGCAAAAGACTGGGAAGCGACCAACTAGAGAGCGACAACAGCCATGAACATGCATTAAAATTAATAAACACTGGATGCAAGCATGAGTAGGATGTAATCCACCATGAACATAAATATCGTGAAGGCTATGTTGATTTGGTTTCAACTACATGTGCGAACATGTGCCAAGTCAAGTCACTTAAATCATTCAAAGGAGGATACCACCCTATCATACCACATCACAACCATTTCGATAGCATGTTAGCACGCAAGGTAAACCATTATAACTCATAGTTAATCAAGCATGGCACAAGTAACTATGATCTCTAATTGTCATTACAAACATGTTTATTCATAATAAGCCGAATCAAGAACGATGAACTTATCATATTTACAAAAACAAGAGAGGTCGAGTTCATACCGGCTTTTCTCATCTCAGTCAGTCCATCATATATCGTCATAATTGCCTTTCACTTGCACGACCGAACGATGTGAATAATAATAAGAGCGTACGTGCATTGGACTAAGCTGGAATCTGCGAGCATTCAATAAACAGGAGAAGACAAGGCAATATGCGCTCTTGGTTAAATAAACAATAATGCATATAAGAACCACTTCAACAATTTAATTATGGCCTTCTCCTATCGACCCCCAAAGAAAAGAAAAGAAATAAAACTATTTACACGGGAAAGCTCCCAACAAGCAAAAGAAGAACGGGAACTATTTTTGGGTTTTCTTTTTAATTGTTATTACTACAGCAGAGAGGTAAACTACTACTATTTTTTTTGTTTTTCTTAAGGTTTATTAGACACACAAGAAGAAAGCAGGAAAAGGAAAATAAACTAGCATGCATATTACAGTGAAAGAGTATGAGCACCGACATATAGCAATGAGTGTGTGAACATAAATGTAATGCCGGTGAGAAATACGTACTCCCCCAAGCATAGGCTTTTGGCCTAAGTTGGTTTATTGCCAGGGATAGCCTGGCTGATACCAGTAGGTGTAGCTGGGGTCGTACTGCGATGCAGTGGCTATCACTTCTTGAGCTACAGCGTGGCGTCGAGCTGCCTCCGCTCTCCTCTCGTACTCATCTGCCTCCTCTCTGGTAATAACATATCTTCCTTTTGTCTGAGCATCAAAGAAGGCAGGAGCAGGGCGAGTAATACGGACAACACGCCGTTTGTCAAGATTAGTTGATATAAGAGAGGTGATTCATCCCTCTCGACAAACTGGTGGGACGCCGTAGAATTGAAATCCAAATAAGTAGGAGGCAACTCCATGTCATCCTCACGAACATCCACTTCAAGAAAATTAGCTAAGCGGGTTGCATAAATTCCTCCAAAGAAATCTCCATTATATCTATTATGATGCAACCTACGTGCTACAATTGCTCCCATATGATAAGATTGGTCTCCTCACACAGCACTCCTGAGAATGCTAAGGTCAGGGACACACATGTGACATGCTTCCTCCTTAGCATTTATGCACCTACCTATGAAGAGAGCAAAATAATGTATAGCAGGAAAGTGAATGCTCCCTATGGTAGCATGTGTCATATCTCTAGATTCCCCTACAGTTATACTAGCAAGAAAGTTTCTAAATTCAGATTTACGGGGGTCACTAGCACTACCCCAATGTGGAAGTTTTCAAGCAAAAGTAAAATCCTCTAAGTCCATGGTATAAGATTTTTCATAAAGATCGAACATGATAGAAGGAGAATTACGCGAAGATGAAAATTGAAACCTCCTCACAAATGAGCTAGTGAGTTGATGGTATTGTGGGCATTTGTCTGCCTCAAAGTCCACAAGATCGGCGTTGCGCAAATATGCGTTGAATTCCTCTTTGAATCCCGCTCGATCCATAAATTTTTCTGACGGCCATTCACAGGGCCGTACTGGAACGTCCCTTGGGGGCTCCTCATCAGCATCACGCATTGCCAGCCTGGGTCCTTGCTTCCTTGAAGAACCATCTTGGAACATTTTCCTAAGCATATTGCTTTTCTCTGAAAAATTTCTGAATTTTTTAGTAACTTCAAACAAAAGTGAACAAAGCTCAACAAAATTTATAGCAACAACTCCTACAAGTGCCTAGAGCCTATATCAAGCATTAGGGCTACTTGGAACCATATAAATTTGACATGCAAGCTCAAGAACATGGTCACCTATGCAGCAAAGATTTGCAATGAATAAAGCATTATAACAAAAACTAATTCGACCAATGGAGAAGTCACATACCAAGGAACAATCTCCCCAAGTAGTTTTGCGAGAGGTGCTTTGAGCAAGGAGATCGAAAATCACAGCAAAGTGAGCTAGAACTCGTGCTTGCACCAGATATTCGTGTTTGTGCACTACAAAAAAAATACACTTCCGTGATGATACGTGTTTGTCACAGTAGGTCGCGTTTTTTGTCATGCATGTACATCCATGACAAATTTATGACAGAATCAAGATAGTCATACCTGTGCTGTCGTAGAAGTGTTCCATGACATTACCAAAATTGTCATCACGGAAGTGTCCACTTCCATGATGATAAATCGCGCGTCACAGAAGTGCTTTCGTCAAGGGTGACCGACACGTGGCATCCATCGTAACGGAACACCGTTAAGCTATCAGGTCGGGTTTTGGATCCGATAACCCGTTAACAGCCCCGACCAATGGGGATTTTCCACGTGTAAAATCATCATTGGCTAGAGGAAACACGTGTCGGCTCATCGTCGGGGCAGATGTCATCCACTCACTAGATAGAAGGCGCCTATGATACGTCGACACGTGGCACGGCCCAACAAGTTTAAATGGGTCGGCCCAACTAAAGGCCCACAAGATTTTGGGGACCATAATGGGTTGGCCCAGCTAAAGGCCCACGAGATTTTGCGGACCATAATGGGTTGGCCCAGCTAAAGGCCCACAAGATTTCGCGGGCCATAATGGGCTGGCCCAGGTAAAGGCCCACAAGATTTTTGTGTGCCATAATGGGCCGGCCCAGGTAAAGGCCCACAAAATTCTTGCGGATCATAATGGGCCGGCCCAGCTAAAGGCCCACGAGATTTCGCCGACATTAATGGGCCGGCCCAGCTGTAGGCCCATAAGATTTTGAGGACCCTAGTAGGCCAGCCCATTAATTGGCTGCCATGTTTTGGGCCAAATGCCGGCCCATATTTGATCCGGTCCATTAATGGCCTGCCATGCTTCGGGCCTAATAGTGGCCCATATGAGATCCGACCCGTTAAAAGCCTACCATGTTCTAGGCCAAATTACGGCCCCGATCAGGTCCGCCCCTTTAAGAGGTTTTGGGCTCAATTATGGCCCATATCAGATTCGGCCCATCAACTGGACAATATGCTTTTGGGCCCACTTGCTAAAGGCCCACTTAGTAATTCGGCCTGATATTAGTTTTGGCCTATTAAGGGTCCGTTTAACATTTCAGCCCTATATTAATTTCAGCCTGTTAAAAGCCCGTCATATAGTTGCCCCTAACTACGGCCCGGTTTGCATCCGGCCTGCTCACAGCTGATATCTGATTGGGCCAAACAAGGACCGAGACAATTTTTTGGCATGTTAAAAGCCCGTGATTTGATTCGCACAATCATGGGTCGGGGTTCATTTTGGGTTGCTGCCGGCCCGTGAGCTATTCGGCACGTTTCAGGCCCAACCTACATCGTGATTGCATGACGGCCCGATTATGTATCGTAATTTTACGGTTTGGCCGGTTTACTGCGAAGACATGATATATATACAGTAAAATAACTACAGCATCGTGAATAAGAAAAAACCTAGACTATACAATAAAGAAATTACGGCATATTACATCCACTGGGCATCAAAGTTCGCCACTATGATAATAAAGCACAAGCAGATAGCAGATTACATACACTGGGCATCAAAGATCGCCACCAGTGCAAATAAACACGCCGACAAAATAATATACAAAACCGACAACACTTCAATAGAGTTCAAGAAAGGTTAGCCCTGCTGGGGAGCTGCAGCGCAAGCAGCTGAGCAAGATGATGAGACTGCGCTTGTTCAACACTTCTATCTTCCTCACTCTGAAAGATAAACAAGCAGACAGATGACAGGTTTTGCACATAAAAGTATCAGTGCTGACAATTCATCAAATTTCTTACTAACGAATAAAGTGACACAGTTTAAATTTGCATTAACACAATATGGTATTGTTCAGGTCAAGACATGGCAGGAAATGACATTGTGAAGGAGTTGGCAGCTTCACGACACCACTGGATTACAGATTAAGAATGCATAAGTATCAATGGTTAGTGTGCTGTCAATTTTTACCATTTCAGATTGGCAAATAAAGAGATGGTTTAAATAATAGTAGAATGATATGACATTGTTCATAGTTAGGACATTGCAGAATATGACATTGTGCTGTAGTGGATTACGGATGAAGAACAGAAGCATACATGCAGTGCAAAAGAAGATCACTTGCTCTGTATAGTTTAATTTACATGGTATGAAGAAGCAACTTGGTTGTACAACTGAAAACTTAAATTGAGAAAGGACAAACTTTTGTTTATGAACTACATAATAAACTTTAAACAAGCAATTTGATGCAAACACCAAAAATAAACAGCTGTTGCAGCCATGCCTAACCAAATATATACAACAAAGTTTAAAGGCTTGAGATGGACAAACTTACATTATTGGTGAAGACAGGCTCTATAAAGGCCTTGTCCATGCTGATGGGGGGGGCAATTCAAGAAGTTTACCACAGAATCTTCTTCAAAAGCATTGCCTTTATTCTACATTTTGTTAAGAGTAAATATAGATGTGATAATATACGAAAAAATGGAGAATATTTAAGATAAGATGAAGAGTGATGCTACCTAACCAAGTAGCTATAAATGTAAGTGCAGCAATACAGGCAAAAGGTACAGCCAAGAGCAATGCACAACTAAACTTCTTCAGTACCAACCTTATGGTAAGAGTAAATATAGATCTGATGTGTAGAAAATGGAGGGCAAAGGAAAATAAGCGGCAGAGTGATGGTACATGAACAACTACCTGTCATTATAAGTACAATGATAAAGGACAACATGTACTTACAAGAACAGTGCAGAGCTAAAAAAACATTGGCATTGGATATATTCTACACTAATGTAACCATTCATACAGATCAGATAATTTGGAGCGAACAATTGATAAGCAAGTTATCATGCATACTGCTGTCACATAATGAACCAGGTATGTATGCAAGTACAATGATACAGGACAACAGGTACTAACAAGAGCAAAGCAGCGGGCAGCATATTTGCGATATCCTGTCGTTCTTGTCAAACCGAAATTCTTCTTCGAGCAGATTTCCTGCAAAACAAATCCGTAAGGCACATGCGGAAAAGTAGAAGTTCAAATTGTCATGTGATTTCATAGACAGTACCTCATCCTGGGAACGAGACCAGTGCATAACAAGGTTTTTCCATTCAATCTCTTCTGAATTTAGCACAGGAGACTTCACCGGAAATTCGTTTATAGACTTGCCATCGAAGTGTGATTTCCTCAGGTAACATCGATACTGCTGCAATGCTTCCTTGAAAAGCGCAAGCAAGCTTTGCTCGTCATGACTATCCAGATTGACCCTCACCTACTTACAACAATGTAATGTAAATCACTGATGTGTTCAATCAGCAGAAAATAGGAAAATAATCACCGTGAATTATAGCACTTACACGTAAGTGGGACAGGAAGATGTGAAGATGGTGTTTGTCTTCACTATAATCTTCCCATGATGGGAATATATGCACGTAGTCCCTAACAACATTGAAAGCATTGTCTTTTAAACAGGGAATAAATGGAATGGGGTTCCAATCTGCAGGAATTGGCCGTCTCTGCAGTTGGGATACGTCTTCGGCCGGTGGACTTGTTGTACTTTTTGCTGGAGTGGGATTTTTTTGTGAACGGCTGGTGCTATGGCAAATGAAATCGGTATACCTTTTGCTGGAGTGCAGGTCCTGTGTGGTGGGGCTAGTGGTGTGGCCAGTGAAGTATGGGTACAGTCTGCTGGTGTCGGTCCTACATTTTGTGTCACAGGTTGTACAGCCAATATAAGTGGGGCGTTGTCTGATTTGTCCAGCACCACCACGTTTTTCAAGGACTTTGCTGGTGCTCCATTAGGTTCGGCAATCACCCTCTTCCTTTTTGATGTCTGATGCACAAGAACAACATTTGAGTGGAAAAACATGGTATGATGACAGATGGGATATGTATTGATAATGGATGGGCATGGAATCTCGAGTTATATGATGAGTAAACTAAGCAGATGGCGGTGCAACAAAGTAGAAGAAATGCCAGACAACATATGCAAGGTACGCGCAATCAATAAAACCTTGCCAAATTAGAATAGGCACCTTGATGGGTGCACAGGACAGGCCATCTGCCTTTGACGCCTCGAGGTTAGAATAGTAATTAGGATGATATTCTGAACAAGAATCAACAGGTGGGGAGCGTACGAGTTTCATTGCTTCTAGAATGGCACTCAATGCCTTGCTGCCAATTTTGTATGTCACTGCAGTGTTCCATAATATTCTTCTGATGCGCGGATTCAGATATTCACTGTAATTGCGTATAATATCTGAGAACCACGAAAACATAAATAGCTGTGAGATTATCTTTGTAATGAAGATGATATTCTAATATAGGGGCGCCCCTGTAACACTTGTGTGCTATCACTGGATTCTGATGAGAGAGCTCATGTGTGCTGTAATATGGTGCATGCATTTATATAATATGGCACAAGTATACACAAAAATTGGCTCCAAAAGTAAGGATAGCTGGCAGATGATAGGTTCATAATATACAGTATATAGAGTTTATTGCCAAACCATGATAACAAGAGCACACAGAAACTAGGCAGATCATAGTGTACATAACAGGGGTACACCATAACCAGGATATATAAATCGGGAAAGTGGAACTGGCTGGAAATTACGGTGTTGTATTGCCGCTACTAATTGAAAGCCTATCGATCACGTACAGGCCAGCTCTATCAGCTGTTGACTGCAGATGTCCCTGCTCCCCTTCCTGACAAGGAACATATTGTGCTTCCCATACAGAACACCACACGGGCCGCCGGCCAAACCACCGGCCCCACCGCCTGTGTTTCTCCGCCACCCGCACCCTCGCCCCCACCCGCGTCGAGTTTTCTTCATTCCACGAGGCCCCACCATCGCCCCCCACAACCACCGTCCCCACCCGAGCCCCTTCCTTTGCACCAGTGAACTCCAGCGAGCTCCCAAAAATTGACTGACCCAATTTTTAAATTTAGTCTAATGTGATTTAACTAGTGTGGAATATGAAAGGGGAAAATCATAAGCATTGCGAGTATGGTGTTGAGCGTGCCATGGCGGATCTGAAGGTGCAAACCGGACAAAGGCAACTTCGCAACCAAGACAAGAAATCAGAGTAAAGCAGTGGCGATCTATTTTCTTGCTGCAATAAATAAGTTGAGCAGATATGAAGGAGTACCGCCTTTGGTGCGGCGCCGTGTACGCATCTGCTGAGAATTTGACGGTGTTGCAGTAGCGATGGCTGCCGGCAGCGTGGAAGCAAATCTAGGAGGGTAGACGGTGGCGGCGGGGCGCGGTGAACGAGACGGTCGTAGGAGCGGCGCCGGCAAGGTGGACGACGGCGGGGATGAAGCGAGAGGACGGGATGCAAGGAACCCGGTCTAAAGCCGTGGATGATAGAGGTCGATCTCTTGTAATGGGCGGCGGCGTCGGGGTATCAGCTCCGGCACGGTGGAGGAGGACGGCGGCGGATGGAGTGGCGGACGGAGGAGGGTGTGGTGGAGACGGTGTTTTGGCGCCCACGGAGTACGAATGGGGAAAAGGGAGGTAGACAGGAAGGGGAGAACCATGTATTCAGGGCGCGCTTGTCTCAAATGCGAGGAAATTTACAAACTTAGCCCCCGCTTCAAATTTCTACTACATCACAGTAACACTAGTCGGTTGGGGATAGGACGGTAATCTCGCATACACCGAATATTTGCCAACGAGAGTTTGTTTTTGGCACCCACCGTGTATGAATATGAATCGGGGAGGGAGTCGATTTCGGCCGAGGACACACTATGTTTTGGCGCCCACTGTGTATGAATCCGGGTGAGAGGCGGTTACGTCACGTTTGGGTGAAATTACAAACCTACCCCTATTGAAACCTATAGAAATCCAGCAGATAGGCTTTGCGTGGCAGGAATAGGCAGTAGTGATTTCCATCTCGCAGATTTTGGTTTCGGGCGGTTACTGCGACTTTCCCCGCTTCCTTCAAATTTTGCAGAGTGCACGTTTACCGTGCCAACTCAATTCGAATCCCGTTTGTATTCTATTTTTTTCGGGCGGAATCCATTTTCAATTGGAATTACATTCTATATACATCATTCTTTTATATATACTTTCAAAAGCACAACAAAGAATTCTGCTCCTTTATATGTATAATATGATTTACGAATACAACGATCTCGAAATCTTAAGGTTGAATTCGAAAATTTTGAACCAAATTATGTTCTACTAAAATGTATGGATCAGTAATATCTACATATTAAATAACATAGATGTGCATGAATTCATATGAGTATGCATGTTTGATAGATCAATTTTGGTTCGAGTTTGGATTACATGCATCATCATCTCGAATTCAAATATTTGAATCCCTTTTTTGTTCACTCCTTTCACGCCCATCTCTCTCGCATGCATGCTCCTTCAGGTAGCTATCACTCTCTTTTCTCCAGCTCACCTGCACGCTCACTTCATGTTGCAGATAAGGCCTTCCCTCGTTCATCCTATTCTCCCACAAGATCTTGATGTTCCGTGCAACACACAGGCATCTTGCTAGTAAGAGTAGAAATTAGACATATACCACTTCTCGAATCTTGAAACCAACAACATTCCTCCCTTATCTCATCAAAACCGCCAAAGGAATATATTTTGAGTGAAACATAACATATTTTTAGTGATATACGTATCTCAAAACTAGACTTTTCTTCTATCAAATCGGTGAATATGTATTAATCCAGTGGTGGAGACAGGCCTGGGGCAGCTAGGACTATAGCCCTAGGCCTAGAAACAACTTCCTTTGTAATTTCTTCATGCAAAGCATAGAAAATCATAGAAGTTTATCACTCAACATAGCACAGCCCCAGGCGTAATCTGCATCTAGCTCCGCCACTGTATTAATCTACTTAGATCGTGTGGCAACGCATTGGCACATTGCTAGTAGTTATTATATTTTTTTGGACACCAGACAAACGATGGAGTACATATACGAAGAGAAGAGGCACACGCATGCAGTCGGCCTCTCGCTGTCTTGCACACATGAGTGTTACGTAAAGGCGACATTAACAAATAAACCCTAAAATTCTAGGTGCACGATTGCTGCATTCGCGGGTACCGGGTACGTGGTGGAGCACCTTTGTAGGAATAGTCAGCTCGCGTGATAATTTGATCCGTAGGAGTTGATGATCGGGACCACAGGTGAACGACTTGGAGCGCGGTGGCTCACCAGTTGCCACAGATCGAGTAGCCACGTTTAAAATATCGTTTTTTTAGCGGGGTTAAGAGTTCCGATTTTCAATGGCGCATTATAAGTAGTAAGTAGTTTTTAGAACGATTGGTATGGAGCGAAAATGGAATTCATAGTACTACGTACCTCCTTGGCGTATGGTTGTATGGTTTTTTTTGCGATGGAGGTTGTATGGGTTTATGTTAAGAGATGTTGAACCTGGTAGTTCTAGGGCAAATACTATGGTTTAGATTTAGATGCTGGTTTTCAGTAATGAAAATCGGAAGGGGAAACCCTTCTTTGATTAAAAAAACTACTACCTCCATTCTGGTTTACTAGTCCCCATCATACTTTGGGTCAAAGTTTGTCCACGAATTTTACTTGTAAAATGTGAATGGAAAACAAGATTTTGTTATACCCAAACAAAAAAGGACTGGAGGGAGTGATTGCTCTGACACGGACGCGACCTCTCATAGTGCAGGCATTGAACCGGTGCGCCGGCCAAGAGGGCCGCACTCACTGCAGGCCCGGCTGAGCACGCCTCCTCGCCGCGTGCAACCAGCTTAAGACTGCCCCGCCTTCCTTCATTGAATCCGCGCGTGTGCCGGCAACACGTCCTTCCGCGAGCCGGCAGGCATTTTAGACCACAAAAAATGACTAAAATATAATTAATTTACGCATGGTCTTGACTTGTTGTGCTCGCACTAGTAGCAGGAACTAGTAGAGTATTTTCTTTATTTATAACTCTCCTCACATTTTTTTGGCTTTGAAGTGAATCATGGTTGTGGACATTATGTATGAATGTGCAGATATCTGTGAACATGAGTTTGATGTGGAAGTTGAACTTGGAATGTGAGGCTTGCGCGTGAACTATACCATGTCCAATGCTTCGTCTGTTATTCTTTGGAAAGTAATTGTTGTTATTACATGACCCGAAAAAAACATTTTGTGCCACATCAGTAGATGCATGGAAACATTTGAACCTAGCTATTATGAAGGAAATTTTGTATTGACAACAGTTTTAGATAGCAGGAGACGCCTAGCCTGCTCTTCCTCTGCTAGCTTATTTCAGGCTTCTTCCATCTCTTCTTTGGCTTGGGTGAAGAGAGCATCTGATTGCTCTTTTCACTTCTTCAGGAACTCAGCTACATTCTCAAGGGCTGCTGCACGCTTTCTTTCAGCCTTTAGTAATGCCACGAGGACACGAACAGCTGACGACTCTACCTGGCTTGTGTGTAATCCAGCATCATCTGGGAATTTGCACCTTTTGTCTAATCCAACATCATTAGGGAACTGGCACCTTGTGTGTAGTCCAGCCTCATTTTGGAAACATGATCTCGAGGTTGACCATACTTCCCTCCTCACAGGAACTGCATCCTGATATGAAGTTACTTCTTTTTTAGGTCAATACTTAGAGCAACCTAGATCCATTTAGTAGAAGCCAGATAAACAGAACTCGGAGAAGTGAATTCAAAAGGAAAAAATAAATAAAAACATACTACAAGGTGATAACACCCACTTCCTACATCAAGCTAAAAACGAAAGCATTAGGACGATTAAGACTCTTCTTATTACACATCGAAGAACACCACGCTTAAGAGAAACAGAAACTACAACATATACACATCGAAGAACACGAGGCTACACGAAAGTAATTGAAAGGGTGTTACTTACCAAACCTTGTTTTACAGGTTCGGTGCAGCTCCTCTTTAACTTGCCACGCTCCTTGAAGATGTCCCAAATATCCTGTGTTTGGTCTTCATTGCTCCTCTGCATGTTCGCACTCGTGGTTTTAAAATCTCAACATGGCAAGAAAAATATACTACTAGTAATACTCGCGCATCTTGTGGGCAACATTAAAGCACTCGTCTGCCATGTTAGAGCATCTCCAACAAGATAAACTACTCATACAAATGCATCTTGATGCGTGCAACACGTGGGCATCTTGCTAGTTCTAAAAACCTTTCCATCATTTGCCACACTACTGGTTGTAGATGAAAAACCTACCCAAGCACAGCGTGATACAGGAGCGGCGCACAATTACAAGTTGATATTCCATTGGACAATGGAGGCTATAACCAATTACTTTTACGGGAACAATAGCACCCAGGAAATTTGAAGGGTAGGTATGAACAAAATTGGAACTGCACATGTACTGCTAAGTAATTCAATACACACATTACCAATCAAGGAGGAGAACGATGGTCGTGGCGGCCTCTGTGAGTCATGGTCGGCAAAGGGAGTCAGTTCATTGTCCACGACGGTGGTACTTCTGCGCTTGGCGTCGGCTTCCGGGAAGCAGATCCGAGACCGTGGAAGACGATACCGAGGAAGAGGCTCCGTATACGACGACGACGGTGGACCGGCTCCAGTGCGGCGTACGAGGTCGTCGATGAGGCAGATGCGCTGCGGTGGACGAGTGCGCCGATGTAAAGGGGAGGAGCACAAAGGCTACGGTGCCGTGGAGAAGTCTGTTTTGCGGTGGGGATAGAAATTGGGGAGTATTCAGGTGTACTACTCTGGGTGCTGGGGTGGGGTTGGCTGGGTAGGGTGAACCTGAAGTTACGAAAACAGCCCCCTACCAAGCGTCATCCGTAGGCCTGTTCCGAAGGCTCTGATGGTAACTTCCCACTGCTCGAATCAGGGTCACGGGAGATTTTCCCGCCGACCTCAAAATTTTGTGACACTAGACTCCTCGTGTGGCGTGTTGAGTGATTCGGCTAAGCAACTAGCGAGTAGTAGTAGTAAACTCTGCATATTAGGTTTGACCGAAGTCAAACTTCCTAAAGTTTCACCAAGTTTATAGAAAAATATAAACATTTACCATAACAAATATGTATGATGTGAAAGTACATTCAATAATGAATCTAATGGTATTTATTTGTTATTGTATATGTTAATATTTTTTGTTATAAGCTTTCTGAGAGTTTATAAAACTTGACTTTGACCAATGCTAATACGCGGACTTAAGTAAAAAAGGAGGGAGTACACATTTGTTTTCTTAGTTTGTAGTGAACTAATCATTTGTTGAAATTGTGAAATAAATATATTAGGCTATTGACTTCGAATGTAATGGTCTATACAATTCAATAGTTACAATCATTGTCGAATCCCAAGATGTATACAAGGTCTATAGTACTTCACAACATGCTCAAACTCACATAATCCCAGTCAAATGAGAATCTAAATGCATTTCATTGTTATTACTTTGTAGGATGCAACAAAAACAACCATAACTCTACATCAGCCATTATAGAAGCAACATTTTGAGATATCCCAATGTGTGAATGAAACGTGCAGAGAGAGCTTTTGAAGACGGAGCAGATAGGGCGGGAAAGATTATGTATGTGGACGAGAGAGTAGGAGACAAACCTAATGAGACAGAGAGAGAGATAGAGAGAGAAAGATAGAGAGAGGAAGAAGTTAGGTCTGTGAGAAAGATGCATACATGTAATATACATGAGATGCGTGTGCATTTGGATTCTGTATACGTGGAAGGAGAAGAGACAACATGTTTGATGAGAGAGCTAGAAAAACATGGACGAGAGGGGAAGGATCTCGTGGGTTGAGGGATTGACAATTTTGTGCGGGGGAGGGAGGGATTGGTAATTTTGTGCAAGAGAGAGAGAGAGGGTGGGGGAGGAGTCAGTCAGCTGTCGTCACATCACCCTGCTTCCAAATGACCCTGCATTCTCTAGCGTGGTGTGGTCGCCGTCTTCGATCTGCTCGTTGCCCTCTTTGAAGATTGAGGTGTTGTGCATGTTGGGGTGCAAAGAAGCACAAGCGAGAGTGGTCATCGTATAACCTTGGATGGGGATGAATTGTGTGCTCGGGGGAGTGTGTGTGTGTGTGTGTGTGTGTGTGTGTGTGTTGTGCTGCGTGTGTGTGTGTGTGTGTGTCAGATATTGAGAGAAAACAAACCTAAGGAAATATATGGGTATTCACGAAGAGATTGTGCGAGCCTTGAGGTGGGCAGGGGCCGGGTGAGGGTGTCAAAATGTGCGCGTTGATGCATGTGTTGCATGCGACCGTGCGAGGGACGGACGAATCGAGAGAGATGGTTGTTGTGTTGCGTATGCTCCTCTCTCTGTCTCTCTCCCTCTCTCCCTCTCTCTCTCTCTCACATACACAAGTAAACTAGAAGACCGTACTCTCATGTATACACAACGTATCGGCATCTGTCTATGTCTCACTCATGCATGATCATTTGCACATTCACACCTCTCTATGTCTGTATCACACGCACACCGTCTCCACATTGCCCTTCCGCCACAACACACATATGGACACATACACACGTTATCTCTCAGTCACACACACAAAATCAGTATTAAAAAAAACTAGGGCGCACCTAAAACATCCAAATCCAAATAAACACGAACTGGAGCTAAATTCAAATATATGGAAATATTGCAGCGTCAAGAACTTTCACAGGAAAAAAAAGTTGAGTAATATTCGAGGATTGTTTTCACACACACAAAAAGGTTCGGTGGATGTCCTTCGAGCGCGACACGGTGACTCACCGTTCGATCGACCGCGCGGCCGCGGTTCACGCGCTTGCACAGGATTCAGTATCGTGGCTGTGGTACTAACTAATAAAAGCGCTGCCTAAGTCTAATGTTTACGTGTACTAGTACGGTTTTCTTTTAAGTTTGACCAACCTTATATATAAAACTAAAGTAAGCTCCCACACGCGCACTCATCAATATGCCGCCGCCGCCGTTGCGCATGCCGGCGCCCTCTTGCTCCAGCCAACAATTTCTCGCCCATCATCGCCGTGTCGCCGCCATCCCTGTGCCATGAAGCCGAAGGCTCGCCCGCTCACGTCGTCTGCAGTCCCTCCTTGCGATGCCGCTGCACTGCCAAGCATGCGAGCAGCTGGTGGAGCCGCGTCTATGCACGCAGCGTATGAAGAGGAGGATGAGCGCGTGCTCCAGCACACCGGCGAGGAGGAACTAGCGTGTCATTGTTCTCTCCGCCCGCGCGGAGGAGGCGCGCATGGCGGCTCTCGCGGCGGAAGTCGGTCGCGCATGCGTCGAGCCCGCAAACCGGGTGCGGACGCAGAATCTACCTTCGAGACCTTGAATGCCACGTGGATCCTACAATCTGAAGGAGAAATTTGGGCCAGTCGACTCATGTGAGCCGTTTGATGCAACATGGATGGCTAGAAGGGCTTCTTCCACCTCTTCTGTCGTCTTCTTCCTTCGCTCCGTCGAACTTCTTTCACAAATCGACTGACCCAAATTATACTACTAGTACGAATGTATTAAGTATAGTAGGAACACGAAGATACGAGTAGTAGTACCAACTGCAAGAAGAACAGTAGTAAGACATAGTACTAGTACTACTGTACATACTAAAGAGTTCAAATAACGAGAAAGAACATAAACATAGTTCTGCTGGGGCCTCGGCACAACACACCCTTGAAAATAAACTAATAAGCAACTAGTCCGCTTGACACTGCAGTAGAACCAGCATGAGCGACGGCACTGCCACCTACTCGGAGTCCGAGTCCACGTCCTCGACTTCGTCCTCGTCCCTCTTCCTCTTCCTCTTCGCCGATGCTTCTTTGCTTGAACCGGACAATGGGCTCTGCTTCTTCATCCAACCCTTGTAGATATTTAAACAAAGGTAGGCATCCATTGCTGCGTACAGGATGTGATCTTCATCTAATGTCTTCGACTCCCATGCATGATGAAACTCGTGATGAGGTTTCTTTAGTTTAGCGTACGAAGGATCAATCATGGCTGCTGCCAGGGTCAACATTGAAGGTTAAGAGGAGGACACCAGGCTTGCCTTCTGGAGATCGAAGGGCTGGCCTACAATGAGACCTATCCGACGCAGGACGTCACTGTCGTTCTTAAAGCCTACAGTAATGAATTTCACTCTTTTGTCCTTGAGGAAGTTCTTAAAATCCTAGCACTCAACGTCGGCATGGCATATGTGGTAGACCAAGCAAGCGTTATGTACGCAAACCTGGATCACGGCGGGCTTCTTCCTCTCTTCGTCCTTTAGATCCTTCTCTCGTCCCAGGACTGTGGTGTACTCAACATCTAGCCGAGCAACCCACTCATCCATTGAACTGTTGAACATGCGTAGGAAGCGAGCAAGCCATGCTTTCACCGTCTCGGATCCACGTGTGTAGATGACGATGAACTGATCACCGGTGATGGCTCTAACCTGGTTCTCAGCGGCGACCATGGAGATTTGGGAGGCCATGGATTTTGGAGGAGGGTTAGGAGAAGTTGAACTGTTGTAGCCCGCAAAAAAAATGGGAGCGAACTAATGTGAAAGGACGGGACGACTGGGAGCGAACTGTTGTAAGGTAGAATACGGGGATGAGTAGGGCATGCGAACGGCGTGGGGTTGCTGGCTTGCCCGGTGGATAAACGGCTGCAAGCCCCCAAAGAGTTCTCGAGAACTATGCGGGACCCACTAGATGTCATGTCTACTAGACCCATATCGTAGGCCTGACGGTATAGCTTCTGCCTGTTCACACGCCATGTCGACGCGTGGATGTAACTTCACTTAATTCCGTCAAACGTCGCGCCTCCCATGACCTTTGCCTCCCTCGCGCGGCCGCGCCCTTTGAGACTTCGACCGGCTATAAATGAGCATTGTTTTGCCTTTTTTTAGACAAGCAATTTTTTTCCTACTCCGCATGCATGATACTCCCTCTGGTCCTTTTTACTCCTGTCAACCGTTTGCAAAGTGTTTGACCAAATTTATACTTTTTTTGACACCACCTTATATTAGTTAACCAGCCACACCAGTACACTCATTCGATACAATATTCACCACACACGGCGGTACATTATTTACAAGAATACCATCTAATCTATTGTCAAAGCTATACTTAGTGATTAAGTGTGCCACCTTATTGGCCGAACAGCTAATCTTTGACAATTGAAGATTGTTGATCAACTTCGAGATGCTCAATGCTTTCATCTTCAGGTCACGCATAGCAGACCTGTCATAGTCCCCCCCTGCAAGAGACGCTACCACAAAAGCGCAACCAGTCTCTAAAATTACAGGATTATGAAGAGAAATACCTATGTAGGGACCGGCAATGCAAGCCCTAATCTCCGCTTCCTCCATGCTTTGACAGGCATCAATGAAATCCCACGACCAAATTTATACTAAAGATATCAATATCTACAATACTCCCTCCGTCTAGGTGTGTAAGTCATCTTACGAAAACCGAATAATCCCAAAACACTTAGGCGCGGTGCATTGACTTCTACCTCGTTTCTTGTTTCTTGACATATCAACCAATAGGAGATGTGGGTGTGCATGCTTTTAATGACTTGAGACTACCAAACACGACATGCAGTGGTTAGTTCATTGCATGCAATGCTATTAATTAGCAAATAAACATTAAGATCTCTCATTTTCCCCTCCTCCTTGGTCACAGTGCACAATCTAAGATGACTTACTCACCTAGATGGAGGGAGTACTAATTATAATGAGTATAAGAACTACGTTTTATAATGGGTGTAAAAATATTGATTTGACATTGTGAATGTTGATACATTTTTCTATAAGTCTGGTGAAAGTGGAGGTACATTGACTTCAGACAAAACTTAAATGCACAATGCAGACTAGTTCCTCCGTCCAGGTGCGTGCCATGTCCTATCTTGTCATCACAACAAGGTTAGCTATTAGAGTACCACTACCTCCCTTCTAGTTTAAAGGGCTCGATTCAAAAATTTCACCTACTCTTAGCAAGATAGTAGATGCGGTGGAGTAGTTTTTGAAGTCTGCAAATGTACTCAACTAGCGCTATTGTTCTTCACAAAAAAATGTGTTTACCAATGCATGCATGAACACTAGTTACTCTAGCCCCCTCTCTTCTTTAATTCTTTGCCAAATCAGCATGTTTGCTATTCCCGTGTGCATGATACCAGCTAAGATACCACCATTATGGCCAGCCCTAATCATCGCATGCAATAATTTAGTGCACCTTGAAATATGAACATGTGTGGGGCGTGTATGTTTTTAATGACTTGAGACTATACCTAGCCCGGCATGCAAGATGACTTATTATGCACCGTTCCCCATACCTGCACGCATGACTCTCCTCCCCCCACGCTCGTTCAATCCGTTGTGACCAGCAATATTTCCACCCCTTTGCTCCCCCGTAATTTACTCCAACAAATATGCCCACGTAGCTGTTACTTAACTGCAGGTGCATTCGGTCACTGACATATGGGACCAACAGGGGTCTGTCCCACATGTCAGTGACGCAACTGGACCTGTAGTTAAGTTAGTGCAGCTTAGTCCATAGCTTATGTAGGTGTGCCATTGCTCGCTATAAATATTGCGCCTCCCACGACATCGCTATCTCCTCCCCCTCACGTTCACGTTCATCGCTATCTCCTCCCCCTCCCTCTCATGTCAACTACCATGGCATCGCCCCTCCCAAGCCCTAGGAGCCCCTCGCTGTACCGCACTGACGGTCACGCATCGCCGTTCCATTCTCGCCGCCACTAGTCGAGGAGGACGCGCCGGTGTTCTACTCCTCGCCGCTACGCGACGCGTCGCCGTTTCGTTCCTCACCGCCACTAGTCGAGGAGGACGCGTCGGTGTTCCGCTCCTCGCCGTGATGCGACGCGTTGCCGTTCCGTTCCTCGCCGCCACTAGTCGAGGAGGACACGTCGGCGTTCCTATCCTCACCACGACGCGTCAAGGTGGAAGCGTCGGCCTCCCAATCTCGCCAGCACACGCGCCGAAGGACGCATCGGCTCCCCTTTATGATGAGAATGCCGCGCCGCCCGCCGAGCCCCCCCAGCCTTGAGGAGCTTTGGAAAGAAATGGATGTCGCATTGTGGGAGGCTTTGCCTCCAGCAGAGTGCGCCAAAATAGAGGCGGAGAAGAAGGCCGAGGAAGAGAAGCGCACTGCGGAACAAGATTCCTGGGAGGCCTATGGCGCGTCCGAGACAGTCAGGCAATTGGCTCTTTGGCAGAAGGCTCGTGCGAGGGCCGTGAGGGTGGCGGAGGACGCCCGTGCCGACGCCCTGAGTGCAGTCGGGCCCAAGCGCCTCATCTACGCTTGGCGGTACGTGGATCGGGTGCACGCTTCCAACGAGGAGGAGTACCTATTGGCACCGGATCACCACACCGGTAAGATCGCGCTCGCCCGCCGGCAAGCCGCCAATCAGCACGTCGCGAGTTGCGAGGCTGAGGAAGAGGCGTTGTGTCGGCGCGCTAGGAAACGGCCGCGCAGAAGGGCACTCGTGGCGCACCGCAAGCGCTCCTGCGAGCGCCGTGGCTTTTAGGAGGAGTATAATTTTTGTTTCGTAAGGCGATCTCATTAGTTTTGGGACACAAATGATAAATCCCGAACATTCAGGAATTTTTGGCATCCTTAATTAAGTATGTAAAAGGGAAAGTTTGGAAACCTTGTGTATTCGTACGCATTTTGCAAGTACGTGCATATAGCACAAACTTTACTATATACTATCGCACTACACGTCTCTCTCGATATATGCTTGCAGACTGTGCTACTCCCTCCGTCCATGTCAATAAGTCATCTTTGGTTGTGCACCGTGACCAAGAAGGAGGGAAGACTTATACACCTAGACGGAGGGAGTACTACTATTACTTATGTACGTGCAAATGCACATTTTAACATTACGATGCGGTTTTTGTAAAAGTAGAAAAACAACACTAGTCAAGCTTGTGAAACGATTCAATGCAAAACAAATGCAAAAATGCTTGTTTGATTGCTTACTTTTAGCTTCCTTCTCTGTGGTTATTTCTCTGTCATACTTTGTATGGAGTATCTCACTGGTTGGAAAGGCATGCAAATTCCCAACCCGCTTCCTACACCCTGTATCGAATTTTTTGCCTAACAAGTTGTGCCATGCAATTGGAATTCCAACTTGAGTACTACTACTAGTAGGAGTACCAGGGGCCAGTTCTTTTAGGCTTCTAGATTAGTAATACCATAACTACTACCTCCGTCCTGGTTTATTGGTCCCCATTGTAATCTGTGTCAAATTTTGATCATAAATTTAACTAATGAAATGTTAGTGCATGTCACATGCACTACTCCATTCGTCCAGGTGAGTAAGTCATCTTAGGCTGTGCACCGTGACCAAGGAGGAGGAGAAAACGAGAAACGTTAATGTTTATTTGCTAATTAATAGTATTGCATGCAATAAAATAACCACTGCATGTCGTGTTTGATATCTCAAGTCATTAAAAGCATGCACACTCTTTATCCCTTATTGGTTGATATGTCAAGAAACAAGAAACGAGGTAGAAGTTAATGCACCGTGCCTAAGTGTTTTGGGATTATTTGGTTTTCATAAGATGACTTACACACCTAGACGAAGGGATTACAATGGTGAGGAATAAACCGGTTAAATCTTTGGTCAAAATTTAGCACAAATTACAATGGTGAGGAATAAACCAGGACGGAATAGTAGTTTAGAAGCTCAAATAAATGAGTGAGGCGCCTTATTGTTACTATCCACTGTTACTAGTAGGAGTACCAGGGCCCAGTTCTTTTAGGCCTCTAGACTAGTAATCCCATAACTACTACCTCCGTCCTGGTTTGTTGGTCCCCATTGTAATCTGTGTCAAATTTTGATCATAAATTTAACTAATGAAATGTTAGTGAATGTCAGATGCACTAACATTTTATCAGTTAAATCTTTGGTCAAAATTTAGCACAAATTACAATGGTGATGAATAAACCAGGACGGAGGTACTAGTAGTAGTTTAGAAGCCCAAATAAATGAGTGAGGCGCCCTAATGTTACTCTCCACTTTGACTAGTCTTATGGGAAAAGTTGGGGAAGCCGCCAAAAGAACTGGCCCTAGGAGTAGTAGCTAGGGATCGAGTGTGCGAGATGAACCGGAGAAAGTAAATGCAGAGAGATGAAATGCAAAAAAGATGGAGGGATGTGATGGTTGCTTGTCCGTTTATTTTACCAGGCCACTTATTACTGGGAGTGGTTGGGTTTTGTGATATGACGGCTTAACTGCCGCGCCACGAGCGGGGTGAGAGGTAAGAATCCCATGCAGCGCCGCCCTCTACACTAGTACTACTACTCCATCCATCCATTTTTACAGGGCCTAACTTGTCAATCTCTCGTACCAAGGCATGTCCGCAAAAAGAGGAACTGATTTTGGGACTAGTATCTGGATCCCGTGTAATCTTGCATGCAGCCTCCTTTGAATTCCTAGCCGCTGGCCTCCCTTCCTTTAATCCCTCGCATGAAAATTACTCTCCTCCCTTTTCTACATGCATGCCCAACCATAATTCCTCAAATCATGCATGCATTGGCTGAAATATAGAGCTTGCTCCTCCTTTGAAAAATATGGTGGTCCTATCCATGCATGCAAATCAATGCGACGGCCGGAGCATTTTCACGATGAAGGGACCACGCACGACTTGCAAGAGAAAATTAAGATGGAGATGCCTCGGTTAGTTCATTTGGCCTTGTATAGATAGGAAAATAAAATTTGGGGTTAGGCCTTGTATAGATGGAAGGAGGGAGTACATCGGTCGTGCTTTATCCCCCATTGAATTTGACTGAAGATTTAACTGACAAAATGTTAGTGCATGTAAAAAAACAATATCGTTGGATCCGTATTTGAACATAGTTTTCAATGATATAATTTTAGGTGACATGCATCATCATTTATCATACTATATATAATGTTAGTTCAATTTTGGGTCGTACTAATCTATAGTAAGGTGCCCGTGCGTTGCACAGAAGAGTGAAATGCATTGATCGGGGAGTTGTTTATTTTGACAAAGGATGTGGGGCATCTCATGTGTAACGACTATCGATAGGTTTGTTCGGATATTATTTCATCTCTAGAGCTCACAAATATCCGGGTGAAATAGATAAAAAGTATCTTTTGCAAACAAAAGCGTTCAACTTTTCAACCTGCATCCAAAACTTGTGAAGAAATAACTCTTATTGTGCTTTGTAGGAAATGATCTTCAAGAATTAGTTTTTGAGTATCCATTGTTATACATGTTGGCTACAGATGACATGGCACTTTCTTATAGCCAACAGTTGGCTATACTATTTAAGTATTAACCATGCCCTTATACACCTAGACAGAGGGATTAAATCAGGATGACTTGGGAGGGGGCAGAGGATATGTAAGAAATGGTTCATCATAAGTCTTTCACCAGTACTGTGGTAAAATTCATACATGGAAGATTCTAGACTAAACCATAAATGGATACACTTTTATTCATGCGCGATACTCCAATAGAGCAAGATCATGCATGGAAGTCTCCACATGCTTAGACAGCGGATTACATTGAGCGAAGACTAATGATCGACATTTAACTTGAAAATGCAGATGTCCAGGTGAACCTCATTGGAGTCCCCGTGCACAATGTTGGAGTTCAAATAACACCATGGGTTTTCCATGTCGACGTCGGCGGGAAGGTCCCAGCTCGGCAGAGTCCAAGTATACTTGGCGTAGCCAGTGTCGCCGCCCACGTACCTCCGAGGGGTAGTAATAGTGAGCACGCACGCGTACATAGGCCTCGTGTCAGTGTCAGCGTCAGCGGTGTCGCCCCTGACGCACACTATAGAGATGTGGCGGTGGCCTGCGCGGGACTCGCCGATGGCCACAAGACGCTGTCGTCCTCCTCCGAGACTAGCTGGTGGCGCTGATCCTCCAGCGACTCTGGCACGGTGAACGGGTATCACGTCTCGTACTTGATGTTCTTCGCCAAGGGACAGTAGTGATTGCCGCACGCCTGCGTCAGGTGATGCACGATGTCCGTCGGCGAGCCCCAAAACGGCACCGGGCACTCATAGCAGTAGACGAAGGGTTCCTTGGAGGCATCGACCAGGCCGTCCATGAAACGTGAGTGGCTGTAGGGGACATTCCGCCAGTTGAATATATGAGCAAGTTACTATGAGATTTACTACAAAATAAATCATGACGGCTATAACAGAGATTAAATTAATCATGCGTACTAGCATAGTAGATGAACAGATCGAATCTAGGACACAAACTAGAAACATGAATTCTACCACGATTTCAAACAGGAAAGACAGAAACACATACGGTGCAACGGGAGCAGCACCATTAGCGTTGAGGTTGTTGCCCATGTCGTTGAGGAAGAGGTTGCCGAGGTCGGGAAGAAGTCGTCGTCGGTGAAGTCGTCGCTGCTAGCAGTCGTGAGAGTGCGCTCCCCAAATTTCAACAACGCCCGCCGAATGGAGCGCGGGAGGGAGTGGCTATAGGGGACGTTGCCGCCGCCGAATGGAGCGCAAGAGTAGCCCACGAAGCAATAGATGGTGCTCCTCCCTAGTCTCTATTCTTATCTCTATCTCTACTACTCTTCTTTGTTTTTTATAATATGCTGGTTGAAGTTGTGAAATCGTATAGTACTGCACCGTCCACTGCACGCCCGGCTAAACACGCCTCCTCGCCTCCATCAAACCCCTCCGTTAAACCCGCATGCAAACCGAGAAACCTACTCCGGCCCGCGGGAGGAAATTTGCCGGTTACCGTTGGAGAATAATAGAGTCACGTCCAATCCATTTGAGTTAATTGCGTGTATGATTCTCCCTCTATAAAAAGTTAATTGCATCCTTAATCTTGTATTATAAGTAATCTGTGGGTTCCACTGTCAGTACAGTGTACATGACTTGCAGGCTGGCTACAGTGTACTTATTACTGGGAGTGGTTGGGTTTTGTGATATGACGGCTTTACTGCCGCGCCACGAGCGGTGTGAGAGGTGAGACTCCCGTGCAGCGCCGCCCTCTACACTTGTACTACATCGGTCGTGGTTTATTAGTCCCCAATTGAATTTGACTGAAGATTTAACTGACAAAATGTTAGTGCATGTCAACAAAAACTATATCGTTGGATTCGTATTTGAACATAGTTTTGAATGATATAATTTTAGGTGACATGCATCAGCATTTATCGTACTATATATAATGTCAGTTCAATTTTTGGTCGTACTAATCTATAGTAGTAAGGTGCCCGTGCGTTGCACCGAAGAGTGAAATGCATTGATCGGGGAGTTGTTTATTTTGACAAAGGATGTGGGGGTCATCTCATGTGTAACGGGTATCGATAGGTTTCTTCGGATATTATTTCATCTCTAGAGCTCACAAACATCCGGGTGAAATAGATAAAAGGTATCTTTTGCAAACAAAAGCGTTCAACTGTTCAACCCGCATCCAAAACTTGTGAAGAAATAACTCTTATTGTGCTTAGCAGGAAATGATCTTCAAGAATTAGTTTTTGAGTATCGATTGTTATACATGTTGGCTATAGATGACATGGCACTTTCTTATAGTCAACAATTGGCTATACTATTAAGTAATATTAACCATGCCCTTATACACCTAGACAGAGGGATTAATTCAGGATGACTTGCAAGTGGGCAAAGGAGATGTAAGAAATGGTTCATCGTAAGTCTTTCACCAGTACTGTAGTAAAAATTCATACATGGAAGATTCTAGACTAAACCATAAACGGATACAATTTTATTCATGCGCGATACTCCAATAGAGTAAGATCCTGCATGGAAGTCTCCACATGCTTAGACAGCGGATTACATTGAGAGAAGACTAATGATCAACATTCAACTTGATAATGCGTATGTCCAGGTGAACCTCCTTGGAGTCCCCGTGCACCGCGTCGGCGGGTAAAGGATGCCATGGGTTTTCCAAGTCCACATTGGCGGGATAGTCCCAGCTCCCCAGAGTCCAAGTCTGTTCGATGAGGCCAGTGTCGCCGCCCACGCGACCCAGAGGGGTAGTAACACTGACCACGCACCCGTACATTGGCCTCGTGTCAGTGTCAGCTTCAGCGGCGTCGCCCCTGACGCACATTACAGAGATGGGGCGGCGGCCTGCGCGGGCCTCGTCGGTGCCCACGATCAAGAGGAAGACGCTGTCGTCCTCCTCCGAGACCAGCAGGCGGCGGTGATCCTCCAGCGACTCCGGCTTGGTGAACGGGTAGCACGTCTCGTACTTGATGTTCTCCGCCAAGGGCCAGCAGTGACTGCTGTACGCATCCGTGAGGTGATGCACCATGTCCGCCGGCGAGCCACAAAACGGCATCGGGCACTCATAGCAGTGGACGAAGGGCCTATTATCAGGTTTTTGGATTGTTGGAAATATGAGCAAATTACTATGATATTTAATCTGAATAAATAGGAAATAGATCATGACAACATTGACAGAGATTAAACTAATCATGCGAACTAGCATAGCAGATGAACAGATCACATACTAGAAACATGAATTCTACCACGATCTCGAACGGGAAGGATAGAATCACATACGGTGCAGCGGGAGCAGCACCGCCGGCGTTGAGGTTGTCGCCCATGTCGTCGAGGATGAGGTTGCCGAGGTCGGGGAAGAAGTCGTCGTTCGCGAAGTCGTCGCTGCCAGTAGTCGCGCGAGTGCGCTCCCCAAAAACCTGATCGCCCCTCTCCCGTACAGGATCACGAGAGGCGGGGTTCTGGAGGCCTGCTGTCCCTTCTCCCGGTGCACACCGAAAGGAGGGATGGAGAAGACTTGCTTGGCGGCGCAATGATCTGGAACGGTGGTGAGAAACAATATAGTGCGGGCCGGGTAGGTCGTGGGAGTATAGCTCTGTCCTCGGCTCGGCTCAATCCCGCAACCCGCGGCGTGTCGTGACGAGGCGTGGCGTGGCGAGGTGAGCGAGGAAGAGGAGCGTGCGTGTAGGTCTCCTCTTCTCATGCTCATACAAGTGGTAGAAGAGCTCACCTTATAAAGGCCTACTAGCAAAATTCCAACATCGACCAGGCCGTCCATGAAACGGGAGTGGCTGTAGGGGACGTTGCGCCAGTTGAATATATGAGCAAGTTACTACAAGATTTAATCCAAATAAGCACAAAATAAATCATGACGGCTATAACAGAGATGAAACTAATCATGTGGACTAGCATAGTAGTAGGATAAGAGTACAAACATGAATTCTACCATGATTTCGAACAGGAAGGACAGAAACACATACGATGCAACGGGAGCAGCACCGTTGGCGTTGAGGTTGTCGCCCATGTCCAAACACCACATAGACACAGTCTTTGAGCATGGCTCATAGTCGTCCATGCTCGGGCATTGAAGTTTGTAACTATTTTAGATTAGAATATACTACTCCTCCGGTGCTAGTAGTAGAGCAGAGTCCTACTCTACTACTCTACTAAAGCAAGTTAGGGCATAACACTGTAGGGAGTACCAGTACTGTGATCACTCAAGCAAGTTGTCTGGCATCGACATGACCCTACGCTGTCGGTATGTGTCTCGTAAGTCAAGTGGCGTGTTGTAGTCATCATCACCTGTCCACTTCCCGCAGCACATATTCGCTTCTCCATCTTTGTCCGCACATAATCTCGTCCAATCTTCCATCCCCGCTAAGGCGCCTCCCCCCCCTCGTCCGAAACCCAAGCACTAACAATGGCAGAATCAAGCAGCGTCCGCTGAAAGAGTGGCTGGAATTCGTTCCCCATAGAGGTAATCAAGCTCATTGTTTCGTGTGTGTACAATCTCAGTACCATGCCGCTCGCCGCGTGCTCGTCGGGGCTGTACCATTTACTCAAAGCCCTTAGGCCGGAGCTTTTTAAGCCAGCTCCTTGCTTGCTGATGCTGCCTGATCTTTAGAAATGGCGTGTCACGCAGCATAACGATCGTAGGGTGGCAAGCATCAACCCCCTTGACTGCGATCCAATCCCCGTCAGCCTCAACTACATTAACGATATGTACTGGGTCGGCATGAACACATCTTGGATGGTGCTCGTCGACGGTCGTGGTAGCTGGATGCTCGTGGAGGTCTACACCCGGCGATTGATCCCCCTTCCTACGATTAACACTGCACTGCTTTGGCACCGCGGCCCAGAATACTCGGAAGCTTACAGTAGCCAACATGATACCAAGTTTGATTTGCTCAAGGTTGTAATCTGCCAAGTGCCCACAAGATCTGCGAATTATAAAGACTTCACGCTAATTGCGTTCTTCAACCGCGGTCTCGCCTATCTGACAGGTCACTGCGGTAAGTGGATAAATCTGCACGTCCATCGCAGGATCATACATCCTCCATGGTTCTCTGATGCCATTGAACACAAGGGCTTCATTTACGTTGTCGACTCCTTCTATGGCTGGACGTATTGCTGGCCTACTCCAGTCATCGCTACAAAGGGCTGTTACAATAGTATGTTACTTTCCTATGATATCATGATGGCTTGCTTATATTATTGTCAACATTTGCTGAAAAAATATTCATGCTCATAACATGCTGTTCTTAAGATTGACTAAACCAAGAGCCCTTTTTTATCTGACTCCAACTTGATATGATATTGTAGGCCGCCTGGTGTCCCTACCCTTCCTAATCCCAGAACCTTTCAAAGAAAAGCGGCATGGCAGTTGCATGTGGTTCCTGGCTCAATCAGGCGACGGCGAAAGATTGATGATCGTTTGCACATACCGGACGTGTTGTTTCGCGGAATACAATCACAGTCATTGCAAGGTCTTTGAGCAGGATCCCAGCTTCTCTGGGCCTTCAGGAATTTTTTATGGGAGGTTGGTAAGTAGCCTTGGTACACGCTCTCTGTTTGTCAGACTGAATTATCCGATTAACCAGGAGATAACCGACGGCAAGGATCATGATGGCAGCGCGGTTTCGTCCATCAGGCAAAACTGTGTGTACACAGCATACCATGCGTCTCTGCATGCACCATACCCTATATTTGCAGCGTACCATGCGTCTCTGCATGCCGCCACGCTCTGCAGCCCAAAGTAGGAGAGAGGGTCGCAAGTATCAGACTTCGACCTGCTGGCTGGAGTTTCCCCCGTCAGGCACCCATCTGGTTCAAGCCGTCAACCAATCTCCACAGCTTAATAAATAGTAACGTCTAACTGAGCTAGTTAGTTAGATGCGTACACTTGGTATAGTAGGATCTTGTTGGGGATCGTAGCAGAAATTAAAATTTTCCTACGCATCACCAAGATCTATCCATGGAGTATTCTAGCAACGAGGGGATAGGAGAGCATCTACATACCACTTGTAGATCGCAACAGAAGCGTTCAAGAAGAACGTGGATGATGGAGTCGTACTCGTCGTGATCCAAATCACCGATGACCAGCGCCGAACGGACGGCACCTCCGCGTTCAACACACGTACGGTCGGGATGACGTCTCCTCCTTCTTGATCCAGCAAGGGGGAAGGAGAGGTTGATGAAGATCCAGCAGCACGACGGCGTGGTGGTGGCTGCAGCAGAGTTCCAGCAGGGCTTCGCCAAGCGGGTGCGGCTGCCCTCCCTCCCCCCTTTATATAGGCCCCCTAGGGGGGGCGGCGGCCCTGGAGATCCATCTCCAGGGGGGGCGGCGGCCAGGGGGAAGCCTTGCCCCCCAAGGCAAAGTGGGGCGCCCCCTGCCCTAGGGTTTCCAACCCTAGGCACAGGGGGGAGGCCCATGGGGGGGCGTACCAGCCCACTATGGGCTGGTTCCCTCCCCACTTCAGCCCACGGGGCCCTCCAGGATGGGTGGCCCCACCCGGTGGACCCCCGGGACCCATCTGGTGGTCCCGGTACAATACCAGTGACCCCCGGATCACTCCCGATGGCCGAAACTGCACTTCCTATATATAATTCTTCACCTCCGGATCAGTCCGGAACCTCTCGTGACGTCTGGGATCTCATCCAGGACTCCAAACAACCTTCGGTTTGCTGCATACTAATATCTTTACAACCCTAGCGTCACCGAACCTTAAGTGTGTAGACCCTACGGGTTCGGGAGACATGCAGACATGACCGAGACGATCTCCGGTCAATAACCAACAGCGGGATCTGGATACCCATGTTGGCTCCCACATGCTCCTCGATGATCTCATTAGATGAACCACGATGTCGAGGACTTAATCAATCCCGTACTCAATTCCCTTCGTCTATCGGTACTATACTTGCTCGAGATTCGATTGTCGGTATACCGATACCTTGTTCAATCTCGTTACCGGCAAGTCTCTTTACTCGTTCCCGTAACACATCATCCCGTGAACAAGACCTTGATCACATTGAGCTCATTATGATGATGTCTTACCGAGTGGGCCCAGAGATACCTCTCCGTCATACGGAGTGAAAAATCCCAGTCTCGATTCATGCCAACCCAACAAACACTTTCGGAGATACCTGTAGCGCATCTTTATAGTCACCCAGTTACGTTCTGGCGTTTGATACACCCAAAGCACTCCTACGGCATCCGGGAGTTGCATAATCTCATGGTCTAAGGAATGATACTTGACATTCAGAAAAGCTCTAGCAAACGAACTACACGATCTTTGTGCTATGCTTAGGTTTGGGTCTTGTCCATCACATCATTCTCTTAATGATGTGATCCCGTTATCAATGACATCCCCATGTCCATAGTCAGGGAACCATGACTATCTATTGATCAACGAGCTAGTCAACTAGAGGCTTACTAGGGACATATTGTGGTCTATGCATTCACACATGTATTATGATTTCCGGACAACAATTATAGCATGAACAATAGACAATTATCATGAACAAGGAAATATAATAATCCTTTTATTATTGCCTCTAGGGCATATTTCCAACAGTCTCCCACTTGCACTAGAGACAATAGTCTAGTTACATTGTGATGACTCGCACACCCATGGAATTTTGGTGTTGATCATGTTTTGCCCTAGGGAGAGGTTTAGTCAACGGATCTGCCACATTCAGGTCCATATGTACTTTACAAACCTCTATGTCTCCATTTTGAACACTTTCACGAATGGAGTTGAAGCGACGCTTGATATGCCTGGTCTTCCTGTGAAACCTGGGCTCCTTCGCAAGGGCAATTGCTCCAGTGTTGTCACAGAAGAGAGTCATCGGGTCCGACGCATTGGGTATGACTCCTAGGTCGGTAATGAACTCCTTCACCCAGACTGCTTCTTGTGCTGCCTCCGAGGCTGCCATATACTCTGCTTCACATGTAGATCCCGCCACGACGCTTTGCTTGCAACTGCACCAGCTTACTGCCCCTCCATTCAAAATATACATGTATCCGGTTTGTGACTTGGAGTCATCCAGATCTGTGTCGAAGCTGGCGTCGACGTAACCCTTTACGACGAGCTCTTCGGCACCTCCATAAACGAGAAACATGTCCTTAGTCCTTTTCAGGTACTTCAGGATGATTTTGACCGCTGTCTAGTGTTCCTTGCCGGGATTACTTTGGTACCTACCTACCAAACTTACGGCAAGGTTTACATCGGGTCTGGTACACAGCATGGCATACATAATAGACCCTATGGCTGAGGCATAGGGGATGACACTCATCTCTTCTATATCTTTTGCCGTGGTCGGGCATTGATCCGTGCTCAATTGCACACCTTGCAATACAGGCAAGAACCCCTTCTTGGACTGATCCATTTTGAACTTCTTCAAAATCTTGTCAAGGTACATACTTTGTGAAAGACCGATGAGGCGTCTCGATCTATCTCTATAGATCTTGATGCCTAAAATATAAGCAGCTTCTCCAAGGTCCTTCATTGAAAAACACTTGTTCAAATAGGCCTTTATGCTTTCCAAGAATTCTATATCATTTCCCATCAATAGTATGTCATCCACATATAATATGAGAAATGCTACGGAGCTCCCACTCACTTTCTTGTAAACGCAAGCTTCTCCATAAGTCTGCATAAACCCAAACACTTTGATCATCTCATCGAAGCGAATGTTCCAACTCCGAGATGCTTGCACCAGCCCATAGATAGAGCGTTGGAGCTTGCATACTTTGTTAGCATTCTTAGGATCGACAAAACCTTCCGGCTGCATCATATACAATTCTTCCTTAAGAAAGCCGTTAAGGAATGCCGTTTTGACGTCCATTTCCCATATCTCATAATCATAGAATGCGGCATTTGCTAACATGATTCGGACGGACTTCAGCTTCGCTACGGGTGAGAAAGTCTCATCGTAGTCAACCCCTTGAACTTGTCGATAACCCTTAGCGACAAGTCGAGCCTTATAGATGGTCACATTACCATCCGCGTCTGTCTTCTTCTTAAAGATCCATTTATTTTCTATGGCTCGCCGATCATCTGGCAACTCATTCAAAGTCCATACTTTGTTTTCATACATGGATTCTATCTCGGATTTCATGGCTTCTAGCCATTTGTCGGAATCTGGGCCCGCCATCGCTTCTTCATAGTTCGAAGGTTCACCGTTGTCCAACAACATGATTTCCAGGACAGGGTTGTCGTACCACTCTGGTGCGGAACGTGTCCTTGTGGACCTATGAAGTTCAGTAGGAGCTTGATCAGAAGTATCTTGATCATCATCATTAACCTCCTCTCTAATCGATGCAGGCACCACAAGAACATTTTCCTGAGCTGCGCTACTCTGATTTTCAAGAGGTAGTACTTCATCAAGCTCCACTTTCCTCCCACTTACTTCTTTCGCGAGAAACTCTTTCTCTAGAAAGGACCCGTTCTTGGCAACAAAGATCTTGCCTTCGGATCTGAGGTAGAAGGTATACCCAACTGTTTCTTTGGGATATCCTATGAAGACGCATTTTTCCGATTTGGGTTCGAGCTTTTCAGGTTGAAGTTTCTTGACATAAGCATCGCAACCCCAAACTTTCAGAAATGACAGCTTAGGTTTCTTTCCAAACCATAATTCATACGGTGTCGTCTCAACGGATTTTGACGGAGCCCTATTTAAAGTGAATGCGGCGGTCTCTAAATCATAGCCCCAAAATGAGAGTGGTAGATCGGTAAGAGACACCATAGATCGCACCATATCCAATAGAGTGCGATTACGACGTTCGGACACACCGTTACGCTGAGGTGTTCCAGGCGGCGTGAGTTGTGAAACGATTCCACATTTTCTTAAGTGTGTGCCAAATTCGTGACTTAAATATTCACCCCCACGATCTGATCGTAAGAACTTTATTTTTCTGTCACGTTGATTCTCAAACTCACTCTGAAACTCCTTGAAGTTTTCAAAGGTCTCAGACTTGTGTTTCATTAAGTAGACATAGCCATATCTACTCAAAAATCATCAGTGAGAGTGAGAACATAACGATAGCCTCCGCGAGCCTCAACGCTCATTGGACCACACACATCTGTATGTATGATTTCCAACAAGTTGGTTGCTCGCTCCATTGTACCTGAGAATGGAGTCTTGGTCATTTTGCCCATGAGGCATGGTTCGCATGTGTCAAATGATTCATAATCGAGAGACTCTAAAAAGTCCATCAGCATGGAGCTTCTTCATGCGCTTGACCCAATGTGACCAAGGCGGCAGTGCCACAAGTATGTGGGACTATTGTTATCAACTTTACACCTTTTGGTATTCACACTATGAATATGTGTATTATCACGCACGAGATTCATTAAGAATAAACCATTGACCATCGGAGCGTGACCATAAAACATATCACTCATATAAATAGAACAACCATTATTCTCGGATTTAAATGAGTAGCCATCTCGCATTAAATGAGATCCAGATACAATGCTCATGCTCAAACTTGGCACTAAATAACAATTATTGAGGTTTAAAACTAATCCCGTAGGTAAATGTAGAGGTAGCGTGCCGACGGCGATCACATCGACCCTGGAACCATTCCCGACGCGCATCGTCACCTCGTCCTTCGCCAGTCTCCGTTTATTCCGCAGCTCCTGTTTTGAGTTACAAATATGAGCAACGGCACCGGTATCAAATACCCAGGAGCTACTACGAGCACTGGTAAGGTACACATCAATTACATGTATATCACATATACCTTTAGTGTTGCCGGCCTTCTTATCCGCTAAGTACTTGGGGCAATTCCGCTTCCAGTGACCATTTCCCTTGCAATAAAAGCACACAGTTTCAGGTTTGGGTCCATTCTTTGACTTCTTCCTAGCAACTGATTTACCAGGCGCGGCAACCTCCTTGCCGTCCTTCTTGAAGCTCTTCTTACCCTTGCCTTTCTTGAACTTAGTGGTTTTATTCACCATCAACACTTGATGTTCCTTTTTGATCTCCACCTCCGCAGATTTCAGCATTGAATACAACTCGAGAATGGTCTTTTCCATCCCCTGCATATTGTAGTTCATCACGAAGCTCTTGTAGCTAGGTGGGAGCGACTGAAGGATTCTGTCAATGACCGCCTCATCCGGGAGATTAACTTCCAGCTGAGTCAAGCGGTTGTGCAACCCAGACATCTTGAGTATGTGTTCACTGACAGAGCTATTTTCCTCCATCTCGTGGCTAAAGAACTTGTCGGAGACATCATATCTCTCGACCCGAGCATGAGCTTGGAAAATCAATTTCAGCTCCTCGAACATCTCATATGCTCCGTGTTTCTCAAAACGCTTTTGGAGCCCCGGTTCTAAGCTGTAAAGCATGCCGCACTGAACGAGGGAGTAATAATCAGTACGTGACTGATGGGCGTTCATAACGTCCTGGTTTTCTGGGAATGGTGCATCACCTAGCGGTGCTTCTAGGACATAATCTTTCTTGGCTGCTATGAGGATGATCCTCAGGTTCCGGACCGAGTCCGAATAGTTGCTGCCATCATCTTTCAGCTTGGTTTTCTCTAGGAACGCGTTGAATTTGAGGGTGACATTAGCGTGGGCCATTTGATCTACAAGACATATTGTAAAGATTTAGACTAAGTTCATGATAATTAAGTTCATCTAATCAAATTAATGAATGAACTCCCACTCAGATTTGACATCCCTCTAGTCATCTAAGTGATACATGATCTGAGTCAACTAGGCCGTGTCCGATCATCACGTGAGACGGACTAGTTATCATCGGTGAACATCTCCATGTTGATCGTATCTTCTGTACGACTCATGTTCGACCTTTCGGTCCTCCGTGTTCCGAGGCCATGTCTGTACATGCTAGGCTCGTCAATCCAACCTAAGTGTATTGCGTGTGTAAATCTGGCTTACACCCGTTGTATGCGAACGTAAGAACCTATCACACCCGATCATCACGTGGTGCTTAGGAACGACGAACCTTAGCAATGGTGCACAGTTAGGGAGAACACATTTTTGATATTTTAATGAGGGATCATCTTATTTATGCTACCGTCGTTCTAAGCAAATAAGATGTAAAAACATGATAAACATCACATGCAATCAAATAGTGACATGATATGGCCAACATCATTTCGCTCCTTTGATCTCCATCTTCGGGGCGCCATGTTCATCGTCGTCACCGGCATGACACCATGATCTCCATCATCATGATCTCCATCATCGTGTCTTCATGAAGTTGTCACGTCAACTATTACTTCTACTACTATGGCTAATGCTTTAGCAATAAAGTAAAGTAATTACATGACGATTTAAGTTGACACGTAGGTCATAAATAAATAAAGACAACTCCTATGGCTCCTGCCGGTTGTCATACTCATCAACATGCAAGTCGTGATTCCTATTACAATAACAAGATCATCTCATACATCACATACATGATTCATCACAACTTCTGGCCATATCACATCACAAAGCACTTGCTGCAAAAACAAGTTAGACGTCCTCTAATTGTTGTTGCAAGTTTTTACGTGGCTGTTATAGGTTGCTAGCAAGAACGTTTCTTACCTACGTTGAAACCACAACGTGAATTGTCAATCTCTATTTACCCTTCATAAGGACCCTGTTCATCGAATCCGATCCAACTAAAGTGGGAGAGACAGACACCCGCCAGCCACCTTATGCAACTAGTGCATGTCATTCGGTGGAACCGGTCTCACGTAAGCGTACGTGTAAGGTTGGTCCGGGCCGCTTCATCCCACAATACCGCTGAACCAAGATAGGACTAGTAACGGCAAGAAGAATTGACAATTCGACGCCCACAACTACTTTGTGTTCTACTCGTGCATAGAAAGTACGCATAAACCTGGCTCTGATACCATTGTTGGAGATCGTAGCAGAAATTAAAATTTTCCTACGCATCACCAAGATCTATCCATGGAGTATTCTAGCAACGAGGGGATCGGAGAGCATCTACATACCACTTGTAGATCGCAACGGAAGCGTTCAAGAAGAACGTGGATGATGGAGTCGTACTCGTCGTGATCCAAATCACCGATGACCAGCGCCGAACGGACGGCACCTCCGCGTTCAACACACGTACGGTCGGGATGACGTCTCCTCCTTCTTGATCCAGCAAGGGGGAAGGAGAGGTTGATGAAGATCCAGCAGCACGGCGGCGTGGTGGTGGATGCAGCAGAGTTCCAGCAGGGCTTCGCCAAGCGTCTACGGAGAGAGAGAGAGGTGTAACAGGGGAGAGGGAGGCGCCAAGGCTGCAGGGTGCGGCTGCCCTCCCTCCCCCCTTTATATAGGCCCCCTAGAGGGGGGCGCCGGCCCTGGAGATCCATCTCCAGGGGGGCGGCGGCCAGGGGGAAGCCTTGCCCCCCAAGGCAAAGTGGGTCGCCCCCTGCCCTAGGGTTTCCAACCCTAGGCGCAGGGGGAGGCCCATGGGGGCGCACCAGCCCACTATGGGCTGGTTCCCTCCCCACTTCTGCCCACAGGGCCCTCCGGGATGGGTGGCCCCACCCGGTGGACCCCCGGGACCCATCTGGTGGTCCCGGTACAATACCGGTGACCCCCGGATCACTCCCGATGGCCAAAACTGCACTTCCTACATATAATTCTTCACCTCCGGATCATTCCGGAACCTCTCATGACGTCCGGGATCTCATCCGGGACTCCGAACAACCTTCGATTTGCTGCATACTAATATCTCTACAACCCTAGCGTCACTGAACCTTAAGTGTGTAGACCCTACGGGTTCGGGAGACATGCAGACATGATCGAGACGATCTCCGGTCAATAACCAATAGCGGGATCTGGATACCCATGTTGGCTCCCACATGCTCCTCGATGATCTCATCGGATGAACCACGATGTCGAGGACTTAATCAATCCCGTACTCAATTCCCTTCGTCTATTGGTACTATACTTGCCCGAGATTCGATCGTCGGTATACCGATACCTTGTTCAATCTCGTTACCGGCAAGTCTCTTTACTCGTTCCCGTAACACATTATCCCGTGAACAACACCTTGATCACATTGAGCTCATTATGATGATGTCTTACCGAGTGGGCCCAGAGATACCTCTCCATCATACGGAGTGACAAATCCCAGTCTCGATTCATGCCAACCCAACAAACACTTTTGGAGATACCTGTAGTGCACCTTTATAGTCACCCAGTTACGTTGTGATGTTTGATACACCAAAAGCACTCCTACGGCATCCGGGAGTTGCATAATCTCATGGTCTAAGGAATGATACTTGACATTCAGAAAAGCTCTAGCAAACGAACTACACGATCTTTGTGTTATGCTTAGGTTTGAGTCTTGTCCATCACATCATTCTCCTAATGATGTGATCCCGTTATCAATGACATCCCCATGTCCATAGTGAGGGAACCATGACTATCTATTGATCAACGAGCTAGTCAACTAGAGGCTTACTAGGGACATATTGTGGTCTATGCATTCACACATGTATTATGATTTCCGGAAAATACAATTATAGCATGAACAATAGACAATTATCATGAACAAGGAAATATAATAATCCTTTTATTATTGCCTCTAGGGCATATTTCCAACAGATCTTTATTTAGTTTGATGCATACACTTGTTATTTTTGGTAGCCCTTTTGTAATGATGGCTGATGTTTGGTTTCGAAGAGAGAGCTACGTCTTCACACTTCTGGCCTGCTTACTGCTTCTGTTGCACCCCCAGCCCTGGTTGATGCTGCTGCTGTTTTCAATGTACAATCAGTAGTATATTTCGTCTGTTAGTTGAATAAATGTGTTGTTAGAACGACAAACATAATGTTTTGGAAGTTGTTGCACGGTTCGATCCTTTAGTGCCTCGTACCGTACGTAGTGCATACTATTTATCATACGGAACACATTTTTTGAAACTCGGAACACATTTTCCACTTGTTGATAACATGCAGCCCACTGATGAAGGCCCAATAGAGAAGCCCATAATTAACTGGAAGGGAGGCTCTCACATGAATCCGGCCCAGGTACATGCTCATGGTCCCCTAAACATAAATAAGTAGATAAATAAATAAATAAAGCTAAATGCCCATGCACCAGTTCTTTGGGAAAATAGGTAGCCCAGTATTTCTTTTTGAAGAATACGCAAGCTAGGCCTATTTATTTTCTCCGAATTATTGGGCTGCAAATCTTTCAAGACGAGGAGGGATGCATTCCGTCCTGGCTTAAGAGTATGGTCAATGTCTGTTAAAAGTAATATCAAAAGGGGTTGAAAATTCCAAAAAATCTATAGCAAATGGGATATAAGTTTATTTTTTTGTTTTTGTTCTTCACTGATATCTTATACGTATTTCATTGGATTTAACATGACATAGTACTAACTTATTTTTAAATTTGTTTTAGTATGGCTATTAATTTTTGGATTAAGAATATTTCGTTCCCCAGCAAAAATTTGCGAATTTTCAAAATTTCCCACATATTTAGTTAATTTTTTGACCCTCGTACTGACCAGAAAATGGCCAGCAATTCTAAAAATGGAAAACGGGTTGCAATAAATTCCATATGAATTAGAAAATGAGTAAAAATTATAAAAATAATAGAAAATGGGCTGTACACGCCACAAATTTCGAGGCTGACTTGTTTACGCAAGGCTTTGTCAGCGAACACACGATTCTCGCAGCAGTTAGTGTTGGAAGTCCATCCAACAGCCGACGTGCTTCTTCAATCTCTGATCTTCCTGCTCCAGCCGCCTAAACTAGCGCCGGAGGGACTGCCTGCTCCCTCCTCTTGTGGCCCGCTGTGATGCCGCGCAGGCTTCCCTGGCCCACCCTACTCCCTCCGCTGGCCTGGTCGCACGCAATTAACTGCCTCCTTATTACGCGAAAAAAATGATTCCTCCCACTGACATCTGGGGCGCACCGGTTGGGAGGCTGACCTGTGGGCCTACTAAGTTGACATGTACGCAGGTCTTGTCAACTTAGTCAACAAACGATTCTAGCAGCAGTAACCGTTGGATTCGAATCGAACGGTCCTGCTGCTTCTTCAATCGCTGCTCTTCTTGCACCAGCCGCCCAAACCAGCACTGGGGATACCGCCTGCTCCTGCCTCCAGTGCACGGCTGTGCTGCCGATGAGGCCTCATCGCCCCCTACTACTCCCACCGCTAGCCAGGTCCTGCGGCGACGGCAGCCTCACACCGCAGCCGAACCAGTGAACCCTCGTACTCCTCTCCGCATGGGCATCCACTGCCGCGTCTTCCCCGGCTCCGCGTCATCCCCTTTCTAGGCCTCGCCATCGTCCACCGCCTTGGTGCTCTCGGCGCGGCGTGGTCAACGTGGTCAACGACATTCCATCGGAAGAGTACTGTACGTGGAGAGGCTGATAGCTGGGTCCACGGCCACAACCTAGTTTTTTTTATGATTTGCCAAGTAAGTCGCTTTGTCAGGCCTATTGGGCTGCAAATCTTTCAAGACGAGGAGAGCTTTCATTCGGCTGGCCGAGAAAATGGCCCATCAGTAATGAGAAATGGGATGTACATTTTTAAAACACATCAAACCGGCAATTAGTTTCAAATATCTTTTTTTCATTTCAAGATTTGAAATTACATTAATTTTTATGCGTGGAGAATTTGTTGGATTTTATATTGATATAAATTTATTTTTAAAATCAGTTTGAATGTGAGTCGAAATTTCGGGATTAAAAACAGTTCGGACCGCACCGAAATATGCAAAATTTCGTATAATTTTTTAACCGTGGCCACAATATGTGTTGTAATGCTAACAAAATGAATATGGGCTCCAGCAGCTGGGCGAGCGAGCGATCGAGCGAGAGCCGGAGCAGCAGCAGCAGATCCGGCTAGTATGGACGCCGCCGCCGAAGGGGCCTCGCACTGGGGGAGAGCCGCCGTGGAGATGTCGCCCGCGGCGCCGGCTTCAAGGTAGCCGCTCCATGGGGGTGCGAGATGGAGCACCGTCGGCGCCGGGAGGTCGAGTTAAGGAGAAGGTGCGATGCGAGGAGTGTACAACCTCTTTGGTGGCGCCGAGTAGGCCTCGGCTTCGTTCGAGGAGTCGGTGAGGATGCTGCGGTTCCGGTGGAGCAGGTTAAGGCGGCGCTGTGGGGATGGAGCAGCCGGGATAGATGAGGCGATCGTCGGAGCAGCTCCTTGGAGGTGGAGGACGGGGCGGCTGAACCGGCGGGACGGCGAGATGGACGACGGATCCTCATCCGGGGACGTGGACGAGGGACGTCGAGCTGTTGCGGTGGACGACGTCGTCGGGGAAGAGGCTCCGGCTGGGCAGCGGTGACGTGGCGGATGGAGGAGGGTGGGGTTTCGCGGCTGGAGCGAAGAGGTTATGGCTTCCTGGGATTTCGAATGGCGTAAAGGGGGTGATGGGAGGGGGTGAATCATGACTTAGGAACGCGCTTGTCCAAAATGTTGGGTATGTTACAAAAGTACCCCCCACCAATTTGAACTAGCAGCGCTTTCGGCTCAGGGTTAGAAGGGGGATTTCGCGTGTCGGGATTTGGCAGCTGGAGGGAGTTTTCGCGCGCGTTGTAATTTAGGGATAGCAAGGCGTGGGTTGTGAAGGCGCCAGTTTTGGGAGCACGATATCTGAATTTTCGGGATATAACAAGACGCGGGTTGAATTTCAGGGACAAGCCTAACGTGTCGTAATATTGTACTTGTACGTACCAAATCAATTCGCACTTCCCTCAACCAAAAAGAAAACAAAAAAAATAAAACTATTCACACCACACAAAGAGAGAGTCTTGCCCCGTTTTACTATACAAATGCTATTCAAAGCTACTCCCTCCTTCCATCTATATAGGGCCTAATGCGTTTTTCGATGCTAACTTTGACCAAATCTTAGAGCAATGATATATGACATGCAACTTACACAAAGCACACCGTTAAATTCGTCTGTGAAAGGTTTTTTCAGTGATATAATTTTCACATTGTGCATGTCATGTACTATTAATCTTGACAATAGTCAAAGGTGGTCTTAAAACTCTCATTACGCCCTATGTAGATGGAAGGAGGGAGTATGAATCCATGTTATGTCCGATTAATTTTTTTCGCTTGTTGTATAATGCATGTAACCTACTCATACCAACATTTTAGTGCATTCCAAATGTCTATACTACCGCTGCAATTCGAACTAAATTTGAATTCGTTTCTCTATTTCAATAAGAATCTACAATCATGATTGTTGCCAACTTCAACCATCATAGTTTTCTTGCTATCCGCCAGATATAAATCAGACGGACTATAATGCAGGATGGCAGGCACACCATCATCAACAACTCCTTTTTATAAGAGTAGAGATAAAATATATTAAATGTAGTATACCATGTTCATAACCACACCACGTGTATCACCGTTATATATATTCACACATCCGTCAGTTTGAAACACTATGATAAATTCTTCAAATATCCAAATTCGCTTTTTATAATGAAGTATATATGATCTCTATTCGTCTTTTACACCCACACAACCCTCTTATCTTTGTAGGTAGTGCTAACTTTCTCTTGTGCATGCACACGCCCGCATCCCTCTCACCCTCCCTCAGCATTCTCTAGCTCCATTGCGCAAATTCGTCTTTTCACTTTAGGTCGTTCACCCATGGTGTGTGTAGGCCCCCCACCTCCTTCTTTACGGCACACATCGATCGATATGCCTCTCTAGCCAGTTGTGCCTAGCACAAACACAAGCTTCCCCTCTTCTCTTGTCACTGTCCATGCATGCCTCACTCCCACCACTCTTTTCATCGTTCTCATACTCGCACACTCCTCCCCCTCGATATAGTATGCCTCTCGTACCACCTCCTACATGCATCCCTCTCTCTATCCTTCTCCTCGTGCCTCATTTGCTTCTAACACACACATGCATGTATACTGTTCAATCTCCCAACATATACCTAGATCGACTTTAACTACCCCCCCCCATCGATCGACGTAACTCACAAGTTATGTCTCCCCTTTCTCTTACAAAGGGCGATTGATCTTCCTATGTAGTTACGTCTGCTTACCACAGCCACATCCTCCTGACCCGTCTCCCACACGCATGTGCACAGACAACAAGCAGCCATCTCCTCTCTTATTGATATTGCGGGCATGCCCTCCATTTGTCTAGCAAGCCTATCCCACCATTTGTTAGAAGCAACTCCACTACAACCCCCTCCAACACTCTAGCTCTGTCTCTCTCCCAACCTTATTCATCTCCTGCACATATGCATGGATGCCGATCGATCTCCCTTAATACATGAGGCAGATCGATCTCCTTAATACATGAGGTAGGCCTCTCTCCTCCTCCACACATATACCAGCCATTGTACCTCTATAGTTAATTGGGCCTCCCTCTTCCCCCACCACACACCGATAGTCGAGCGCTGCAGGTAGGTATCCATGCCACAGAGACAAACTGCACATGTCCCATCTCACATTCCAGTAGGGCAGCCACTCTATATCTTTGACGTGGGCACACACAAATTCGATGGCACTCTTTATCGATCGCGTGCGCACGCGCCCGCGCACACACACACACACACATCATCCCTCTCTTCGATTCTATAGACACCTCAAGCCGATAATACCTCCACTCTCTTCTCGTGGATCGCCCCTCTATATATATGTTATATCCAGGACTCTATTTCACACACATTGCATATGTTAAATTTTTTGATTGACCCCCCCCCCCCCCGAAAAAAAATTCTCAAGAACCCACACACTATATCTCTCTAGGTTTGTATGTCTCTCACACAACCCCACGTAGGTGGTGTACATACACAAGAAGAGAATAGGTGCATCATGCACGTACTCACGCTTCGTGCCCAGCCACACCCGCGCGGGTACACGGTCGAGCTCATTTCTTTATGAAATGGCAGCCCACGTGCTAATTTGAATGCCTGTAGCGGTTGTTTACCTAGGGAGGTCGTGTACCACGCGTGCATGAAACAAAGTTCTACTTGACGCATAGCCGCATTATTTTTAAATAAAGTTATAGCGCTCAATGGCACGTACACAGAATATAAAACGATTTTTATGGAGGAAAAGGTAGTCCGCTCTTCAGAGTATCTCACACAAGGCTCCGGTAGCCTCTCTCTCTCTCACCGTTGGTCACTGATCCGGCCGCATCCCGTCCGCCGGGGGAAAGGGAGTGCGGTGGCCTCTCTCTCTCTCACCATTGGTCACTGATCCGGCCGCATCCCGTCCGCTGGGGGAAAGGGAGTGCGGTGGCCTCTCTCTCTCTCTCACCGTTGGTCACTGATTCGGCCGCATCCCGTCCGCCGGGGGAAAGGAAGGAAGTGCATCGTTTCTTCGTTCGACGGCGCCGAGGCAACACGTCCCGATCTACGGTACACGCCGTTCTCTCGGACCAAGCTCCGGCGCGGCAGGGCCTACGCCACCTGCTCGCAGATTCCGCCCGCCGCCACTCACCTAGTTACATCCCGACGACCTCCAGGTATCCCCTCCGGCGTTGCTCCATTGCCCGTTTTCCCACGTCGCTGCATGTGGATCTTCCATAGTTCTTTGCCCAAAACGTAGCTCGTCCGGTGTACTTTCCATATTGCATTCTCGTCCTCACAGAGTTTTAGACAAACACAACCGTGTTGTTATCTTCCCTTAGAATAAGGAATATGCTTCTTTTTTGTCGTCGCATGTGTCATCAACTGTTATTGGCCAGTAATTGTTTCCTTTCTACCTCTTTTTTGCAAACAGGGCTATCCATTTCACCTCGTTGCTATTGCGACCTTTTGGTGAACTGCACAAATCACTTTTTTCTTAAGAGTGTTTTGTGCAGTTGTACTAAAATGTCACATGGGCAACGTCTCTACATTTCAGTGCGACTGCACAAAGGGAGATTGGTTTTGCTCTATCCTCCTCATCCAACTCCGAGCCTAATCTTCTCCAACTAGTTAGTCTTAAGAGAGACCGCAAAGGTGACCGGCTTCTATTTGTGTGTTTATTGTTTCATCAACAGTCCTCTATTATCGTAATCACACTTGATATCTTTGGAACAGGGACGCTCAGCTCTATTTTAGTGGAACTGCACAAAATGATCGGAATGTTGCATGCTCCAGATAGGTACTTTTTTCCAACATGCCTTGTTGATTTAGACAGAGCTGGGGGGACGTTGCTGCCAATGAAAGCATGGATCAATTTTAATTTAACACCTTCTAACAACTTTGTCTTCAGTTGTGATGTAATTATTAGCTCTGATCTTCTAATAATTTACATGCATTAGCAAGGAAGTTAGTTTTTTATTGTTTCCGAAAGAGCATCGATGGCAAGACACGCGAAACAAAAGCTGAAAGCTCGCACCATTGTACAATTTCATGTCGCTGGAAAATTATTTGTATAGTACGTCAATTATGTAAATAAATGATGGAAGCTTGATAACATTGCCAGAAGCCTCTCCATCATCCGGGTCCTTGTGCCATGCACGAAAGTATACTCCTTCGTTCCTAAATATTTGTCTTTTTACAAATTTCAAACGGACATATTTTAGAGTTTAGATTCACTCATTTTGCTTCATATGTGTACTCCCTTCGTTCCTAAAAATTCTATTCGTCTTAACAGAGATTTGAACATATTTTAGAAAGACCAAATACTCCGGAGTATATTTAAGAACCGAGGGGGTAGTGCACAACCGCATGGGAGACTCTGCCCGGTCATTGCGCCGCATTAATAGTGAGTAATGAGCAGTCAAATCATAAGCCCCACCTTTCCCACTGTAACTTGATCTGAAGAAGCAACCATCAATACGCTCTTCTTTGAATCCGCTCATACTACTCCATCCGTCACTGTTTATACAGCGCGCTTCAGAAAAAAGAAAAAAAAAATCTATGGGACCAAGGCGACTAGCGATCGGCCTGAAAAATAGCATTGATAGTTATAGCATGGCGTCTATTACTAGAGGGAATAATGCATACACACATGCATGCAGTGCTTCAACCCGGGGTACACACATGCATGCACTCCGTAGTAGTACAGTACATGGAGAGAAAATTATGGACTTGATTGCGGTTACCACGCCCTAATTAATTAAGCATTAAACCAAACGCGTCTAAAGTCTCTCTGCTGGTGGAAATGCATTGAGAGAAATGCATCATAATGAAGCGCGCCCTGTAAACTATGACGGAGGGTGGAGTAGTATGAAGGTGCAAAACCAAGTACGCGTACTAGTACTACGCTTGGCTCTTCGCCCCTTCGTGAAGTCGAACAATGATGGTACTCCACATGTTGGGTCCTACAGTGTATGCCTCTGACAATCTGACACCGAATGGACTGATGCATGTCCACAGAGGGTAGGTTGCATTAGTCAAAAGGCGTAAGCGAGCTTCACCTTGTCCTGCAAGCTTCCCCTCGTTCTGCGAGTTGACGGGACACATCAAAAAGTAGTGCTAGTCCATACTCCCTCCTTTCCGGTTAATATGGCTTAATCTTTTTTGTGGGTAAACGAGAGAGCTTTATTCATATATAAGCATTCTTAGGACGATCAGGCAAGACATTGGTCACTCGGAAGCCAAAAAAAGAAGTAGGAAGCGAGGTGTTTCATCAAGCCAGCTCTCGGCCACATTCAAAGTGCAGCAAGCACGGTTCGCACGAAGATGCGCCGCAAGGTTTGCTGACCTGTTTACATGCTGAATAACAAAAAAAGAGGAAATATTACTAAGCGCTACTCTTTGTAATAGGATATGAGCCAGAATTAAGCGAGAATTGTGGCGAGTGTTCCATGCAATCAACTTCCATTATCACATGCGAGAACCCTCGAAGAGAACCAAATGTGTTGAAGATTGCTTTATCACATTTTAAAATTATAATAAGAGTGCAGACGCTCCTCCATCCGGTTCCTAGTAGTATAGTGTAGTATGCTTCTGGCAATCTGACACCGAATTAACTGTTGCATGTCCACCGCCTGAGCGAGGGAGAGCTTGAATTAGTCAAAAGTTTCTCCTTGTCCTGCGAGCCACCGCACACAAGCTTCTCCCATCCTGCAACCTTCTCCTTGTTCGGCAAGTTGACAGGACTCAGCAAAGTAATGCTAGTCCATGCTGCCTCCTCTCCGGTTAACATGGCTTAATTTCAAACGAGATAAATACACTGTCTGTCACTGTATATTTGTAAAAATATGGTCAGTGGACTTCATAATACGCTCAATGCGCTCAATATATATATTTTTCGGTGTTCATACGGTCACTAGCTCACCCTGACTGAGTATGTGTGTGCATGCACGTGTAGGTTGAGCACTTGAGCGTCACCGTGTGTGTTCCGTCGTGTGCCCGGACATGCATGCATTAGGGCGTCGCGCGCATTTTTGCGTCCATGTGTACGTGTGACTGTTGCATACACGTAGGGGGAGTACGTGTAGGGGCCACTAAGGAGCAGTCAAATCACACAGTAAGTTAGTCGGAAGAAGCAACCATCATTTCACTCTTGAATGACACATATGCAATATAAAATGGTTGATATGGAGAGAAAAAGAAAACCACTATACTCCCTCCTTTCCGGTTTATAAGGCTCAATTCAAAATTCTCACCAACCAAGGTAGATGGTGAGTGGTGGAATACTTTTTGTAGTTTGCAAAAGCACCCAATTAATTCTCTTGTTTTCCTCAAAAAAGTATGTTCACCAATGCATTAATTACAATGCATGCGTGCATAAATTACATGCATTGGTCAATTTTCTCTTAGTACTTGCATGCAATGATTTAATGCACCTTGCAATCTGAACATGTGATGGAAAACAACCAAATTGAGCCTTATAAAATGGAAAAACTAAAATTTTGAGATAAGCCCTATAAACCGGAAAGGAGGGAGTATATACACTAGCAGGGTGCGTGTGAGAGACGGGTCAGGAGGTGAATGACACGTGGCCCCAGGGGGTGGCTGGCCCACCTATCATACAGCCAAAGGCAGGTGCAGTAGAGGGCGGAGTAGTACGAAATCCTACGCACCTACGCACGCTAACCAAGGGCTGAGTGATCACTCGAATCACAAGATTAGTTGACTAGAAGCTACGCTAGACCCATGGAGGCGATGAGCGCGAGCATCAGCCGGCGGTGCTAGATGGTCCACGACGCCGGCCTGCGGCCCGGCAGGTAGTATTGCTTGAGGCCGCCAGGGCGAGGGGCCGCTTGGACGACAGCTTCGCATCCTTGTTCGACGAGGTCCTCGTCGGTTTCCTCGACAAGTTCACCGTCGTCAAGAAGCTTGATGACGACTTTGACGTAAGCCTCCAGCCGACGCGCCCAGGCTCTGCGATGCCCGCCACCCTCAACGGCCACTATGGTAACAACCTCTTCGACGCACTGGTGGACCTGCGACTGCCCGCCGTCGCGCCGGAGAATGTCCACCTCGAGGTCGCGCTCACCGCGCAGCGCCTAGCATAGCAAGACACCATCGACATAATCACCCACGTCTACGCGCAAATCGTCCACAAGGACTAGTACATGCGAGAGGAGGATGATAGGACGCTGGCCTTCTTGGAGCGCAGGGCAACCTTGGACGGCACTGTTCAGAAACACATTGAGCTCGCCGCCAATGCCGCTGCTCCTCACACGTCGGTTGGTGACCCAGCGCACTAGGGCGTGAGGATGTCGTTGAACGTTGATGGATCCGTATGTATTTTTATCCTTCCATCAAATCCATGTAGTAGTATATGATACTACAGTAATTATCTTACCTTTCGCATCAACTTCATAATTTTCGTACGTACTCCATACATGAACGGCGCCAGAAGCAAACTTCTCATTACTCTAGGCAAAATCGTTATTTTCTATCTATAGGTCGCACCATGGAGCAGAACCAAATTTTACAAGTTACGAGTTCAAAAGGAAAAGCCTGCCGTGTTCGCGTCGCACCCCCACACGGTTGGTCCGGCACGCCACTCAAGTGGGAATGCGTGCGGTGTTGCATTTTCACTTACAAGTGGGACCGCAGTTGAGCAAACCGACTATCAGCAAACCCCCACCCCGCCCACCGTGCGATGGCTGAGAAGAGAGGACAGGAGGGAGAAGAGATGGTTGTAGCACGGACTCCAAGAAAATTTGTGTCGGATGGGACTCGTGTGGGTGGCGTGTGCCGTACTACTAGACGTGAAAGCTAATTATGGCCCATGCCACCCCAATATATCGAGCCTATATCGAGGTACGTAGAACAAATTTCCTGCAGTCCGTGCTCAGCCCTCCTCTATCTCTCTTCTCACCCAGCCAGCGGACGCGCGGAGCCCGTCGTCTGTTTGCTCACATGCGGCCCCACATGTTAGTGAAAACGCAAGAGGACCCACTGAACCTGTACATCTTTCACCTCGACGTGCTGGTGATGAAAAACAAATCCAATAAAGATCTTCGGTGGCCGCTTTTGGAGTTACTCAAGAGTAGTAAGATTCTATTTACAGTTTAACCCAAGATGCACATCTCGTGGCTTCAACTACCACTCTATTTTCTTTCATGACATGACCTGGATGCTGGATGTCCCACGTGTGGGCAAAAGGAGGAAGAACACGACCAAATCTTCGGTTCTGCTCTCGGATTAGACTAGTTGTGCTAACTTAAAAAATTTATTGTGTACTCCCTCTGTTCCAAAATACTTGACTTCCATTTGTACAAAAATGGATGTACCTATATACTAAGACATGTCTAGGTACATATATATTTTGACAAATAGAAGGCATGTACTATTGTGCAACGGAGGGAGTAGAATGGATGCAAGTTTTTGCATTGGGAAGAAGAGTACATCCATATATTGATAGAGCGCAATTTAGTAGATGTTCTATCACTTTTAGCTAGTATAGAATAGAGGCTAGACATGAGACTAGATGCGAGGAAGCAACGTCTACTTCTTTACACTCGAAGAAGAAAGAAGCACGCAAGATCGAGCCTCCGCAGATCAACAATGAATGCATCGAGAAGGCACTAATCCAACTTACTACAGGAGTAGTCAAATGTATTCTTGTGGTTCTTGTTTTCTTTGGTCTTGCTTTTCTAGTCAAAATTATCGTTGGAGTTCATGCAAAACAAAGGTCTGTTTGGGGTCGTGTGTTCGAGTTGGCCTTACAAGTGGGACCGCAGTTAAGGAAACCGACTATCGGAAAACCCCCACCTTGCCCGCCGCGCGATGGCTGAAGTTAGAGAAACGACAAGGTTGAAGAGATTGCTCTCGCACGGACTCCAAGAAATAATATGGTGTCAGATGGATGTCATGGTGGTGGCGTGTGCCGTACTCCTAGACGTGAATGCTTGTTCTGGCCCATGCCACCCTACAACTCCTACTACTTACTCCTACTATATAGTATACTAGTAGTATCGAGGATTCTTGGTGCTGGTTACGTACAACGAACACATTAACATATGGATACAGTAAAAACACCCGCCCGACGCGCGAAGCATGTGAAGCTAGTACAAATAGTGTACTACTATTGTTGATTGGCCTCATCCGATAACCTGTTGCAATGCACGTACAATTATGTACTCGGAAAATATTTTTTGCCTCGTCGCACCACTCACTCAGAGAAGCGACTCGAAAGCCATTCATAAATTTAGTAAGTTTATCACAGGCATATCATTTTATTACATAGAACAACAGGTCATCAACCCACATCGACAACGAGGATATATTATAAATACTAAAGTTTTCACCACACAACAAATAACAAGCCATGAAATGAACTTCAACTCAACCATTCCGCGGCGTTGGAAACGCTTGCTTTGAACCACAAGTGATTCTCTGGGACGGGCCATCCATTGTCGATCTGGAGACCAACGCAGGACTGATCATCCAGGATGAAGCGGCCTACTATATCAGTAACAGGGTAGGGAACCACCCAAATGTCCGAGGTATAGACACAATTGCTTCTCATAAATGTGTCAACAGCAATTGGATCGCCTTTCACCATCATCGGATAGTTTTGTCCAAGGAAGAGCGAGTTTTCTACAAGAATATCAATTTTGTGCCAGGGAGAAGGAGTTGGCGCTAGCACCCTAGTATCCATCCCGAATACCATGCAACGGGTGTTGGAATAGGTCCGGAGAGTGCGACCATGGGAGACTACACCTGCTTCCTTAGCAGTAACATCATCAGTGGGCTGTATACACACAAGAAGAGGTGATCCATCGGAAGTAGTTGCCAGGCGCCACACAGCATATCGGCGCTGCTCGTCCTCATGCTCATGATCATCACCATCGTCATCTCCCCCTTGGTTGTAAAAATCTTCAAGTATAGGTGGTGGGATGTTCACAGGACCTTGGAAACACAAGAAGAAGGTTAATTGGTAAAGGGAAACTTGCTAACCCGCATGCATGTGGATGAAACAATTATAATTACGGTGGAACACAAACGTACCGAAACAACGAGGATGCCATGCATAAAGAGTGCCACAAGTGGTGGCAGCAAACACAAGGCCCTCGTATTGAAATGCATCATAGTACTCCTTCGTGCATAGAAACTGATTTTTGAGCAATATCCATCGAGTGAAACCATCAAGGACGGCAACAAGCTTGTCAAAGATAGCAACAACATCATAGTTTTTGTAATTCCAAGAGCGGTCGGGAACTCGACAAATTGCTATCTTTTGTAGACGACAATCACCATGATCATATTTGAACGTGCGTACATTACCGGTGTGCTCAACCTCTGGGCAGTGTGCTGAGATTTTTGGAAGTGGAACCCGGTGACGAGTGTACACATTCACAAGTTCCCACTCGCAGTTGGACCCAATGTAAACAACCCAATCTCCATTTGCGCCCGCCCAAGCCTTGCCCTCAAGAGATGGCATCTTAACATCACACATATCATTATCAAGCGGCATCAACTTGCACAGGGCGAGGCCTCCGTCGTGCCGGCGCCAGTCATCAAGGTCACGGCGAAGAAGATAGGGGAGATCAAACTGCTCCTTGACCCTTGGGTTCCTTGCAATGATGTTATTAGTTGAGTCGAGAATGGGCTGGAATGAACCTGCCATGCTAGCCGAGGTGATGACGTCGCACCGACCAATGAGTTCCTCCACCACGTCATCTTTCAGATCGGGGCAAGAATAACGAGGTCGTTTCCGGCCTGTTCCCTCCATGGAAAAGACGATCAAACAATGGCAGAAGAAAGGGTGAAAGGCTAAAGGAAAATGTAGGAGGGAGAGGAAGAGTGTGCAACAACAGTTCCAAATCGAGAGGGAAAGGCGAAGAGTCGGTGGATGGTTGCAAGTTTGCCACGGTTCACGAAGAGGCGCCCCGGCCTACACGTCCGTTCGGAAATACTCCTACTACTCGCCGTCGTCTCACTGATATGTTGGAATGGGACCACATGTCAACGAAACATGGTGTGTAATTTCTCGTGCAAAATGCGATCTGGCCACGTTGGCCCGAGGTGCCGCATTAGTTATCGACCTTTATTTTTTTAATGGCGTGCCGATCAGTTTTGAAGCACGACTAACTGGTACTGTACGCAGAGAAAATATAAACTACTCTACCACTACCCCACCTCCAGTACTAGTAGTATAATATATATATATATAGGCTGGAGCTTCAGCGCTTTCTTGCTAAGGGCTGCCCACTTGCTTCTCACACTACCACCCTCTCTCCAGATCTAAAAAAGACGGCCCCTCTCTCCCTCCTCACCGGTGGTCACAGATCCACCGGGGAAGAAAAGGACGTGCAGCGTTGACGCACTCGTCGTCGGCGAGCAAGGTCACGCACTGACGACAAGGCCGTCCTCTCAGACCTAGCGCCCGCACGGGATGGCCTCCATCCTCAAGCTCGCTGTCGTAGTGTGTGTGGAGGACGACGACCACGAGCGAAGCCACTTCCCGCCGACCCTCAGGTATGCTACCTCTTTTCGAGCCATAACCTTGTTCTATTGCCCCATCTGCTACGTCGTTGCATGTGGATCTTTTTCCACTCCACCATCTTCCCAATTTGCTATCCTCTACTCTGCTGGCCATGTAGACGAAAACCATAATTTGCACTATTAAAGGACACCCTACTTCATGCAGACTAATCCATGTCTGGGTTGAATAAGGAAAGGAAGGGAGACTGTACTATCCAAGAGAGTAGGCATCGAACCCGCATCTAGGTTTAAAAGGGGAAAATCAGTAGCTAGGGAACGAGTCTCGTGTCTCTTGGTTGAAGAAGGGTAGAAAGGCATGACAACGCAATAGAGAATGACCAGGTCGATCGGTTTGTTGTCCTCGCATAGGAAAAAGGTGGCTAAAGAGAACAAAAATGGGACCGTAATCCACATATGATGCCTGGATATTTGTTGCTCTGGGCAACCATACCTCCCTCACCACTCTGCATCCGTGGAGGTACATCGTACTGGTGCCTCCCATGCTCTTATTGCCACTTTTTTTGCTGTTAGTATAACGCCATCAGTCAAGTCAAGCAATGCTACTGCTAAAGTGATGCCACATTTAACTAATGCCGCTGTCAGGACCCCGATCCTAAGCCACATCGATCCAGCGTGTAACACATCATATCACTTTGCGGCCTCACGCACGGTACTCCCACGGGTGCCACCTTACCTGGCCCGGGACCGTTTGCGCCTTTTGGCTCACGTATATGATAGTGTCGCTAGCATCCATATGACAGAGAACCCGGGCCGACATGGATAGTCGTGAACCCAAAGCGGCGCTAGCCTATGAGGACAGGCATACATGAATCACATCGAACATGTCGGTCATCAACATATCTATTCGGGCTGTAGCACTGGGCTAACAGGACTCCGGTAACCCGGGCTGTAGCAGGCTAGGCAGGACTCCGAATATCAGCGCGTGACATTTCCCCGAAGGGACAGACATAGGATCGACGTGAAACACATGCCGGCCAGTCAAATGTCCAAGCAGTAGTGCTGGGCTAGCAGGACTCCGGTGAACCGGGCTGTAGCGGACTACTATCGCTCAGAAGCACAAGACTTACATTTCCCCATATGAAAGGCTGCCAAGGACAAACAACTAGATAGTCGGATCCCACTCATACCAGGCATTTCAATCATACACACAATATGCCGATATGAGTAAATACAACATGGCATCACAACAGTACTCTACGACTCAAGTACTTTATTTAGAAGGCTCTGAGGAGCCATACATATCATTCATACAGATAGGGGTCACATGACCCAACACTCAAGTCATACAAACATACAAGCACATGCGGAAGCAAAGTAGTCTGAGTACAGACACTAGAAAGAAAGAAGGCTTGACGAAGCCTGTCTATCTACAACGACCCTTCACAAGTCTTGGATCACCACCTGGTGATAAGTCACTCGTCAACGTCGAGGTCTACAAAGAACCCATCAGAGGGGTTGGTGCAGTTGTCTGAAAAACATGATTAAAGCAACATGAGTACGGAGGTACTCAGCAAGTCTTACAACAGGAACCTATCATACATGCACATTCTCAAGAAGGTAGTCGGGTTATTGCAGCAAGCCAGCTTTGACTCTTGGCTAAGCTATCCTACGAAAGACACCATTTGTAAATCATTTGTCGCACACGAGTCCACTATCACCATCACAATACCCCACCGTGGATCCTCTCTCGCCATCCTACGAGAGGGCCATCCGCGGTACTCACACTTATCTTGAGAGTTTTAGTAGTATCCATTTAACTTGTCTATGAACTGATATAGGCAACCCAGAAGTCCATTACCGCGGACACGGCTATTCGAATAGATCATTTATAACCCTGCAGGGGTGTACTTCTTCACACATGTTTCCACCACTTAGCGTCTGCACACGACATGTGCTCGGCAGACTTCAAGCGAAAGCCGACGTGGGTGTAGACCACGACCTACCTAAACACTCAAGTCTCTAGTCCAGGTTTATCGCCTATTCGGGTTCCATCCGCAGGGAGTCCGGCCGAGGTTTCCACTAACGGCCCCGAACGATGTGAACAGGGTTCCGAGACACCAAACGGGCGCCCGGTTGACCCGGCCACGTGCCTACCGCAACACAGCCCACCCCGATGGTCAGCACCGCGTGCGGCCCCCAGCATACTACAAACACCAGAAACTACTTTGCAACTCCTGGACAGAGGACAGGCGTGATCAAGAAGCCGAGAGAGTCAATTAAGGATCCCAATGTGTGGTAGTAACTGTATCATGGATCACAAACACAGAACTCAGTTCCTAAGGACGGCCTCAATGAAACAACCCACCATGTACTCCTACATGGCCTCTCATCGATTCCTTTACCAAATCGTATTCAACACTTCACCCTTGTCACCGACACAACCTTTCACTCCAGTTCATCATCCCGATGAGCCAGACCTGACACAACTCTAAGCATAGCAAGCATAGCATGGTAGGAACACACACACATGTATTGGCTCAATCAACTCCTACACATGCTAGTGGGTTTCATCTAGTTACTGTGGCAATGACAGGTCATGCAAAGGAAGTGGGTTCAACTACCGCGACACACAGCAGTTTGAAACGCGTTGTCTTAATGCAGTAAACGAGAGCAGAAGCGAGAACATGGGTTTGTATCGGAATGATCAATGGGTTGCTTGCCTGATGGAGTGGTCGTGGGATACTGCCCTTCAGTTGGATACTCGGAGATATCCTCGGAGGCAGAACCTACCACGATGAACACATCGGAACACAATCAATACATGGCAATATGCAACAATATGATGCATGCTATGACATGGCAATATGAATGTGTCCTGACCTAGTGTAGGTTAAACCAGAAGGGAATGAACCCATTTGAACCAAAGATTCAAATGGAAGATCATTTATGAAGATCATATTAGTGTATCATCTTGTAATGCCTAAACAGTGGGTTTAACTTGTTCTGACATGCATGAAACCAGTACCAATGGATAGGTTGGATTTTTCTGATAATTTTTCATATATAAAACTTTGCATTTGGAGTTATAGATAAATTTCTATGAATTTTTGAAGTTTGAACTAATTTCTGGATTTTCCTGTATAAAATTAATTCCAGTAAATAAAATTACTGCGTCAGCATGAGGTCATGCTGACCTCAGCAAGTCAACAGACCCGGTCCAAGTCAACCTGACGCGTGGGTCCCGCGTGTCAGGGTCATTAGATTAAACAAATTAGATTAATCCTAATCCTGGATTAGTTAGCGGGCGGGGCCCACATGTCATAGACCCAGGGGGTCAACGGGTCAACTCCGCCGGCGTTGAGCCGCCGGCGACCTCCAGACGCGGCGGAGGAAGTGCAGATTCGTGCTCCGGCGACCAAATCGACGGCGGAGCACGTCTACGTGATGCGGGAGCTGACCCGCAACTCTTGGTGGAGTTGGTTGGGGTCGGGGTGGCCGGAGTTGGCGCCGGCGACGAGTTTGGCGGCGCCGGGGCTCGGGTGAAAGTGCAACCGGGGCTGCGGGGCACGGCGAGGCGCGTGGAGTGATGCGTCGGGCCCCTGGGTGTGCGGTGAGTATGTTAGACATGGTGAGGTGGCCGGAGTTGGCCCGGAGACACGTCAGCGACGAGCTCCGCGGCGGTGCGTGCGGCGAGCTCCGTGTACTTGCTATGTGGCGTTAGAAGGAGAGAGGAGAGGATGGGTAGGCTCAGCAGCTCACTGAGAAGCAGCAGAGAGGGTCAGCGTGCTCGGGGAAGCCTTGGTGCGGTCGGGACGGCGACGGCGATCTGGCGGCCCGAGGTTGAAGACGACGGCGGTGAGGACGATGCAGAGGCTCCGGCGTCGTGTGGCTCGGTGGGGCGAAGCAAGAGGGAGTGGCGGAGCTGTAGGACACGGTGGAGTGGCACGGGGGCGACGGGGAGCGTGGTTTCACGGCGGCGCGGGCGCGGCAGCGTCGGCCATGACCGAGAGGGAGCGAGAGAGAGGGCAGGGGGGAGGAGTGAGGTGTCCACGGGGTCGGGGGTGTGACGTGGGGGTCGCCCAGCGTCCAGGCGCGCGAGGCGGCAAGCTGCTGGCGCCGTGGCGAGCTCGCGCTCGCCGGCGTCAGCTCCCTGCCTGCCTGGCGGGGATGAAGCAGCTGGCTGGCGCGGGCCAGCACAGTGCTGGGCCGCCAGGTGGGCCGGCAGGTGGGTAGCGTCTAGGTTAGTTTTCCTCTGAATAACTGTTTTCTTTTTCTATTATTTCTGCAACTTTGTGGACTTATTTAAAATACTTAAACAACTCCAAAAATCCCCAAACTGCTCATGCATACTATTTAAAGTATAAACAACATGAAACATTTCAGTTTAGGAATATTTGAACATTTAAAATATTTTATGAATTTTAAATGCCCAAATTCAAATACTTATAACTTAATTCAAAAACCTTAGGATGACCTAGAAAATTATGCACCACTTTTGGCAGAGGTTCTGAACCAAGGCAAAAATGATGGACATTTAGAAGGGCATTTCAGGTTCATTGAAAATATTTTTAGTAAATCCTAGTTGATTCAGGAGGGGTGCTGGGGGGTTCTGCCTTCCCCATTTCAATTTTCTTGTCAAAAGAAAACATGATGCACACTCTAATGCATGAACTAGGTAGGATGTGACAGCCGCTCTCAGTCTAATGCCACCCATAAATTTAAGCAATGCAATTTAATGTCACTGGATTATTTCAGGGTTAGCTGTTGATTGTGGATGTATTAAAGATTTTTCAGCTATAAGGCATTCTAATGTTGTTGCACAGCCAGTATACCAACAATGAAACTTGTTACTCCCGTCAGATTTTTGCACTGTTAATGCTTATAGATTACATACCTCACTTTCATGAGATAAGTTAATTTTTTTGTACAGTGTCACCAAAATGCCAAGGCGCTGATGTCATTTTATTTTGGTTAAACTGCACAGACAATTATGAAGACAAGAGGAAAGGTCAAGAGTGGGCACCTCCTCCTCCGGCTGTTCTCTTGAGGAGGTCTGTATGTTAGTCTCTAATGCCTGTCGACTACATACCTGACATCATGATGTAATGTTAAGTCATTCCCTTTTGTACAGTGTCACTGAATTGTCAAGGCGGTGATGCCATTTTATTTTAGTAGAACTGCACAAAATTTGCTTAAAATAAGAGGAAAGGTCAGGAATGGCTCACTTTTCCAGAAAAAACTATGTATGCCTTCCTCACATCAGCCGTTGTTGCTTTATCTATTCCTTCAAACAGGTGGTTAGAAACAGTCTTGCTACCTTTTCCCATTAAGAAATTGGAATGCTTATATTTGTGAGTCTATGCTTCAACTAGTGCCACTTTTAGAGTAACCGCACTTTCAATATCTATGCAAACAGGGATGCTCCATTTTAGTGGAACTGCACAAAAAGTCCAACTGGTTCAACATTAGGAGCATGTTTTTTCCCAACCTTTATATCCAATTGGTGGCACTATGAGCTGTTCATTATGAAGGTACATGGTTTGCTACTATCTTGCTACTCTTTTTGTACTGTCATTAGATAGTAATACTAGTGGTTTGCAAGTGAATTTATTGGTAGGGTGGACCTACATTGGAGGTGCAGGACAGGATTCAATGATTGGATGCTCAATTTCGGTTGTATCGATTTCACCTCTTCCATCACTGCGAACATGGATATCCTTGGTCTGATGAAAAATAGGCGCTATATTTCTGCTCTGAACCAGCAAATCAATTCAGTATGAAATTGTCCAGGGCAAAACATAACTGCATCAGATTGTCCAGTGCAGAACATGACAGATGCTAAGCGGAAGAGACATGTTTAAACCGAAAATACAAGGTGTGGTATATGTTTACTAGCTGCTTGATATTTGTGCAGACAGAGATGTCTGCCCGTTGCTATTTGGCAAACCAACAAAGTGCCCGCAATTTTGGTTGAACTGCACAAGAGAATAGTATAGTCACTGCATGTAGTGCCATTTGAAAATAGACACAGAAAGATTGGATAGTCACTTCATGGACTGCAGAAAAGTAGTATTGTACTATTTATTGGCCAACACTAGGTGCTTCATTGCTTTTGCTCTGATTATACAATGGACATGATTTTGCCTAAGTTAAAGTTTGTATTCCAAAAATAGTCTCGCAGTGTGATCGAGGGAAGACCAAATCATATTGCAGTGCATGTTCCTCCATCATGTCTGGTTAATTCTCATGGTTCTAGCTGTTGGTGAAACCACTTATGTTTGTAAGAGGAATTTTAGACTTCACAAACAAATTTGTCTTTCAGTCTGTACTGAATGTTGGCCAATAGAAGCATCCATGTTAGTAGGAAGAACAGATGTTTTTTCTAGATCTTTGCTTTTGGAGCTACATATTTGTATATGATCTGTGAGTCATTGAGATGCATTAACATGTTGATCTTATGTATGGGAATCGTACTAGTTAGTTTTAGTTGCGACACAAGATCCGAAGTGGCTGATCTTTGCTTTTGGAGCTACATATTTGTATATGATCTGTGAATCATTGAGATGCATTAATAGTTACTTATTTCTGTTTGCTCAGTGTTTACAAGTTACTGATCGATCACTAGCTAGCCTACAATTGCGCTCCTGGCAGTTTTATTTGCGACGCAAGATGCGAAGTGGCAGTTTTTTTGAATAAAAATGCCTACCTCTGAAGAAACTGACAAGCTCGTACGCAAGCAAGTGCCTCCTTATTTCAAGCCAATAGAAAAAATGGCTCCTCCTAGTGGATTTCTGACATCTGGGTCCCATGCCATTGTCAACATAGTCAATAAATGAGAGAAGTGCACAACGAGCGGCTGACACCAGGGATCCAGCAGCTCGCCCAGTTATTTTTGTTTTGGGTTAATTTGATAAATGCCACTCCAAATCTGGTGTATCCGAGAAATGCCACTGCAATTTCCAAACTTTGAAAAATGCCATTTCTAGTGGCATTCTTCGAAGTCTGGAGTGGCGTTTTTTCAATGTTTGCAAACTGTAGTGGCATTTTTCAAAGTTTGCAAAAATTGCAGTGGCATTTTTTAAAGTTTGGAAATTGCAGTGGCATTTTTATGAATCGCCATAATTTGCAGACGGGACACACTGGCCTTTCTTGACAGCCTTTTCTTTTATGTTTACCACAGTCCAGCCCAGTAGTTTTTTTTTCTTTCTGAAAATGGCTAGCCCAGTTTTTTTGTGATTTGTCAAGTAAGTCGCTTTATTAGGCCTATTGGGCTGCAAATCTTCCAAGACGAGGAGAGCTTTATTCGGCTGGCCGAGAAAATGGCCTATCAATAATGAGAAATGGGTTGTACATTTTTAAAACACATCAAACCGGCAATTATTTTCAAATATCTTTTTTTCATTTCGAGATTTTAAATTGCATTGATTTTTATGCGTGGACAATTTATTGGATTTTATATTGATATACATTTATTTTTAAATCAGTCTGAATGTGACTCGAAATTTCGGGATTAAAAACAGTTCAGACCGCACCGACATATGCAAAATTTAGTATAATTTTTTAACTGTGGCCACAATATGGGTTGTAATGCTAACATAAAGAATATGGGCTCCAAAAAACCCGTAAGAATTAGCAAATGGGCTGTAAATTATTTGAAATAATGGCAGATGGGCTGCATGCTGTTTTCCACAGATTTGAGGCTTTCCACAGATGGCCTGTATACTGTTGGATGTCCATCCAACGGCCGTCGTGCTTCTTCAATCTCTGCTCTTCCTGCTCCAGCCGCTCAAACAAGCGCCGGTGGGACTGCCTGCTCCATCCTCCCCGCGGCCGGCTGTCCTGCCGCGCAGGCCTCACTGCCCCACCGTACTCCCATCGCTGGCCTAGCCATCCCTCTACTCACGCACACCTGTTGTTATTCTCCGGCGACGGCAGATGAACCAGTAAACCCTCGTACAGTCGTACTCCCCTTCGCGTGGGAAACAAAAACAATAGCCGAGTCTTCCCTGCCTCCATGTCGTTCCCTTCCTAGGCCTCGCCGTCGTCCACCGCCCTGGTGCTCTCGGCGTGGCGTGGTCAGCGTGGTCAACGACCGACATGCATATGAAGTGGACTGTACGTGGAGATGCTGACAGCTGCTTCCACGGCTGCACACAAGGAAATGCCTCCTTATTACGCGCAAAATAATGATTTCCTCAACCTGACATCTAGGACCCACCGAAATGGCCTCTGTATTTCGCGAAAAAAACTTTACCGCCGCTGACAGCTCGGACCCACCAGCTATGTCTTCGCACGCAAGGAAGTGCCTCCTTATTACGCACAAAATGAATACTCCCCCGGCTAGCTGGGACCTAGTATAGTGGGCCTACTAAGTTGACGGGGACGAAGGGCTTTGTCAACTTAGTCAATATGCACGATTCTAGCTCGACTGACCGTACGATGTCCATCCAACGGCCGTAGTGCTTCTTCAACCTCTGGTCTTCTTGCTCCAGCCGCCCAAACCAGCGCCGGTCGTGCCACCTGCTCCTGCCTCCCATGGCCGGCTGTGCTGTCGCGGAGGCCTCACCGCTCCCATACTACTCCCACCGCTGGCCAAGCCATCCCTCCACTCCACTCACCCACACCCCCTGTTATTCTACGGCGACGACAGCGCAGCCGAACCAGTGAACCCTCGTACTCCTCTCCGCGTGGGCATCCACTGCCGCGTCTTCCCCGGCTCCGCGTCGTCCCCTTCCCAGGCCTCGCCGTCGTCCACCGCCGGTGCTGTCGGCGCGCCGTGGTCAATGTGGTCAACAACCGAATTCCATCGGAATAATACTGTACGTGAAGAGGATGACAGCTGGGTCCACGGCAGCCGCAAGGAAGTGCCTCCATATTACACAGAAAATAATTATTCCTCCACCTGACAGCAGGGACCCACCGGACGCCCACCAGTATATCGCGAAAAAAATGTTTGCCCCTGACTGCTGGGACCAACCCGACAGGCCATCGTATTTCGCAAAAAAGTGTTCCCCCTACTGTCAGCTCGGACCCACCGGAAGTGCCTCCTTATTATGCACAAAAAATGAATACCCCCTGCTAGCTAGGACCCACCTTGGTGAGGCTGACTTGTGGGCCCACTAAGTTGACGGGGACGGAGGGCTTTGTCAACTTAGTCAATATGCACGATTCTAGCTCCATTGACCGTGCGATGTCCATCCAACGGCCGTAGTGCTTCTTCAACCTCTGGTCTTCTTGCTCCAGCTGCCCAAAGCAGCGCCGGTCGTGCCGCCTGCTCCTGCCTCCCATGGCCAGCTGTGCTGCCGCGGAGGCCTCACCGCCCCCTACTATTCCAACCGCTGGCCAGGCCCTGCGGCCACGGCAGCCTCACACCGCAGCCGAACGAGAGAACCCTCATACTCCTCTCCGCGTGGGCATCCACTGCCGTGTCCTCACCGGCTCCGCGTCGTCCCCTTTCTAGGCCTCGCCGTTGTCCACCGCCATGGTGCTCTCGGCACGGCGTGGTCAACGTGATCAAGGAATGACTTCCATCGGACGTGGACTGTACGTGGAGAGGCTGACAGCTGGGTCCACGGCGACAGCAAGGAAGTGCCTCCTTATTACGTGGAAAATAATGATTCCTACACCTAACAGCAAGGACCCACCGGATGGGCCACCGTATTTCGCGAAAAAAACTTTCCCCCTGGGACCCACCAGCTACACCTTCGCACGCAAGGAAGTGCGTCCGAGCAAAAAAACGATTCGCCCCCTGACTGCTGGGACCCACCAACTACATCTTCGCAAGCAAGGAAGTGCCTAACACTCGGGACCCACCTGGTCGAAGCGTACGTAGCGTTGTCATTCTGGTCGCGAACGTGTACGTACATATATACTGGTGGATGTAGAGGCGTGCACGTGTCGTAGTAGAGGCGACCAGGGTGCAAGAAAGAAAAGACGACCATGTATGTGTGCATACGGGCGGGGTCTCGAACGCCTACTCGCACATACGTACGGCGAGGGCTCGTGTACATGGCTGGGTCGGAACGGAGAAACAGCGTCGTCGTCGTGTTCATGGGGAGGCAACAGAATGCGTCGTGTTCATCGGGAGGCAACACGGCTGGGTCGGAACGGAATGCCTCGTCGTGTTCATCGGGAGGGCTTGGACGGAAGGGGCGATGGAAACGAGGCCTGGCGTACAACACAACGGAGGAAACGGACCTCCTACGGTCGAAACGGGGGTCCTGTTGATTGGGAGGGGTGTGTCGTACCGCAAAACGGAGGAAACGGACCTCCTACGGTCAAAACGGGGGTCCTGTTGATCGGGAGGGGTGTGGCGTACCGCAAAACGGAGGAAACGGACTTGTGTTGGAGCGCTACGATCGAAACGGGGGTCCTGTTCATCGGGAGGGGTGTGGCGTACCGCAAAACTGGACTCCACGGGATACTGTTCATCTCCACCGTCGACCCCCTCCAGCCTCCTCGAGCTACTGTTCATCCACCGTCGACCTCCTCCAGCCTCCACGGGCACCTGTTCATCTAGCCTCCACCACGCGCTACTCCACCGGCTACTGTTCAACCACCCCTCCACCATCTACTGTTCATCCAGCCTTCCACACCACGGGGTCCTGTTCAACCACCCCTCCACCGTCTACTATTCATCCTTCCCTCCACGGGGTGGTCCTGTTCATCCAGCCGTCCACGGGGTCCTGTTCATCCAGCCCCAACCGGCTCGATTGATCGGGGTCCTGTTCATCCAGAGGCAACACCACGGGGTCCTGTTCATCCACCCCCACCGGGAACTGTTCATCCAAACGCCCCCGCAACGCTTACTGTTCATCCAGAGGCAGCATCGATCGGCTTTAGTTAGCAGCAGTAGCGAAGGAATCGCTCGATCGGGTTCAGTTAACAGCCATCGATCGATCGCCCGGGTTCAGTAACGCGTAGCCTGCAGTGCAATCGCTCGGGTTCAGTAAGAGCCCAACGCCTCGCTCGGGTTCAGTTAGAGCCAACGCCTCGCACACACGCGTGTACGTGTACGAGAGAAACACGCATCGCTCGGCCCCCAACCTCCCACCGTAACCGGGAACTCCCCGAAATTTCCCTCCCCCTCGCTTCTTCCACGGTTTTTTCCGTCATGGATGGCCCAAAGAATGTCATGCAGCTGCGTCTCCGGCCCGCCCAGGACGAAAAGCCCATTTTCTGTCATGATTTTTTGTCATAGAAGTAGGAGACCACCACATCTATGATGATATCGGGTTTAGTCACAATTATTGTCATAGAAGTGTCATATGTATGACAGAAAAAAAATTCGTTCGGCCCAAAATGTCACGGATGTGTCTTTTTTTGTAGTGCCTGCTCCCTCCTCCCCGCAGCCGGCTCTGCTGCCTAGCCATCCCTCTACTCACCCACACATGCTGTTATTCTCCGGCGACGGCAGACCAACCAGTAAACCCTCGTACAGTCGTACTCCCCTCCGCGTGGGAAACAACCGCCGAGTCTTCCCTGCCTCCGTGTCGTTCCCTTCCTAGGCCTCGCCGTCGTCCACCGCCCTGGTGCTCTCGGCGCGGCCTGGACAACGTGGTCAACGACCGACATGCATCTGAAGTGGACTGTACGTGGAGAGGCCGACAACTGGGTCCACGGCCGCACGCAAGGAAATGCCTCCTTATTATGCGCAAAATAATGATTCCTCCACCTGACATCAGGGACCCATCGAAAGGGCCTTTGTATTTCGCGAAAAAAAATGTTACCACCGCTGATAGCTTGGACCCACCAGCTATATCTTCGCACGCAAGGAAGTGCCTCCTTATTACGCACAAAAAAATGAAAACTCCCCCTGTTAGCTGGGACCCAGTATACTGGCAGGCTGACTTGTGGGCCTACTAAGTTGACGGGGATGGAGGGCTTTGTCAAATTGATCAATATGCACGATTCTAGCTCAAGTGACCATACGATGTCCATCCAATGGCCGTAGTGCTTCTTCAACCTTTGGTCTTCTTGCTCCAGCCGCCCAAACCACCGTCGGTCGTGCCTCGTGCTCCAGCCTCCCGTGGCGGGCTGCGATGCGGCGGAGGCCTCACCGCCCCCTACTACTCCCACCGCTGGCCAGGCCATCCCTCTACTCACCCACACCCCCTGTTATTCTGCGACGACGGCAGCCTCACACCGCAACGAACCAGTGAACCCTCGTACTCCTCTACGCGTGGGCATCCACTTCCGCGTCTTCCCCGGCTCCGTGTCGTCCCCTTCCTAGGCCTCGCCGTCGTCCACCGCCCTGGTGCTCTCGGCGCGGCATGGTCAACGTGGTCAAGGAACGGCTTCCATCGGACGTGGACTGTATGTGGAGAGGCTGACAGCTGGGTCCACGGCCGCAGCAAGGAAGTGCCTCCTTATTACGTGCAAAATAATTATTTCTCCACCTGACAGCGGGGACCCACCGGACGGGCCACCATATTTCGCGAAAAAAATGTTTACCCCTGACTGCTGGGACCCACCAGCTACATCTTCGCACGCAAGGAAGTGCCTGACAGTCGGGACCCACCTAGTCGAAGCGTACGTAGCGTTGTCATTCTAGTCGCGAACGTGTACGTACATATATACTGGTCGATGTAGAGGCGCGCATGTGTCGTAGTAGAGGCGCGCACGTAGCATGTACACGTACGTACAGCGGCCAGGGTGCAAGAAAGAAAATATGGCCATGTATGTGTACATACGGTCGGGGTCTCGAACGCCTACTCGCGCATACATACAACCAGGGCTCGTGTACATGGCGGGTCGGAACGGAGAAACAACGTCATCGTCGAGTTCATGGGGAGGCAATGGAATGCATCGTGTTCATGGGGAGGCAACGGAATGCGTCGTGTTCATCGGGAGGCAACGGAACGCGTGGGAGCCAACTGGCTGGGTCGGAACAGAATGCGTGGTCGTGTTCATCGGGAGGGCTTGGACGGAACAGGCGATGGAAATGAGGCCTGGCGTACCGCAGAACGGAGGAAACGGACCTCCTACGGTTAAAACGGGTTCCTATTCATCGGGAGGGGTCTGGCGTACCGCAAAACGGAGGAAACAGACCTCCTACGGTCGAAACGGGGGTCCTGTTGATCGGGAGGGGTGTGGCGTACCGCTAAACGGAGGAAACGGACTTGTGTTGGAGCGCTACGGTCGAAACGGGGGTCCTGTTCATCAGGACGGGTGTGGCGTACTGCAAAACGGGACTCCACGGGATACTATTCATCTCCACTGTCGGCCTCCTCCAGCCTCCATGGGCTACCATCGACCTCGTCCAGCCTCCACGGGCTCCTGTTCATCTAGCCTCCACCGCGCGCTACTCCACCGGCTACTGTTCAACCACCCCTCCACCGTCTACTGTTCATCCAGCCCTCCACACCACGGGGTCCTGTTCAACCACCCCTTGTGACGCCCGGATAATCTTGCTACAGTAATCCCACGCTAATCGTGCCATGACACCTCGTTTACTGTAGCTAACCTCGGAAAATTCGAACCGTTAAAAATTCAAATTCAAATTAATGACAACAATAAAAGTTTTCAAAAATTGAAACAAAAATGTTCGGTGGTCGCCACATATTACAAAGGTAATTTTGGTGCAACAAACACCAATTTATAAAATGGCTAAATGGATTAAATGATTTAAGCAGAAAAGGGAAAATAAATAAAAGAAAGAAACTACAGAAAAACAAAAAAAAGGAGAAACCCCCTCGGCCGTGGCCCAACTGGGCCGACCCACCGGCCTAGCCGTCCACCCGCTGCCCCCTCCTTATCCACTCACACTCCCCCTCACTCCACCGACACTCCTCCCCCTCCCCCCGCAAAATATCCTCTCCCCTCCTCTCTCCCGATCTGGATCAGGATCGAGAGGAGGCCACCGCGCGCCTCGCCGTCGCTGTTGGACGCCGCCACGCCGGTGCTCCCCCACCCGCCTGCCTCCCCTACGTCGCCTCGTCCCCGTCCCCCTCCACGTCCCCCGCTGCCGCGTGCCCTACACCCCCCTATGAGGCCCTCCTCCTTCTCTGCCTTCACCCGTAGCGCGCGCTCCCCTCGCCTGCGCACGCCCGCACCCGGCGCTGCGCCCCAGCGGCGCTGCAACTCCGGCGCACCCCCCTCCTCACCCGCGGATCTCTGCTCCTCACGCCGCCCCGCTCGTCACGCCCGCACGCCTCGTCGTCCCGCACGCCTCGCCGTCCCGCTCGTCGCGCCTGGACGCTCGCCACCGCGCGAATCGCCCCCGACCTCGCCCACCGGCCACCGCGGCTAGCCCGGCTCCCCTCGTCCCTGCCCGTGGCCGCCTTGGCCGAGGCCATCCACCGCTCGGCCCGCCGCTTCACCTCGCCCCTTGCAAACTGACCCCGCACGCGCTCACCTTCTCCACCGCGGACCCTACACGCGCTCCTGCCCTCCTGCGCGGCCGCCTTGCTCGCCGTGGCCACGCTCCGGCGACCACCTCGCCTCTGCTGCCTCACGCGAGGCTGCAGCGCGCCTGCTGCTGCCTCCGGCGACCCCTCCTGCGCCGGCTTCCTTCGCCGGAAACGGCCGGCCGGCGAGCCCCGCCCTGGCCGCCGGCGCGCTCTGGCGCCCGTGCCCCCCCCCCCTCGCGTCGCGGCCGGTTCACGCCTCGATCGGGCGCCCCCATTAATGCTAGCGCTAGCGCCCGCTAAAGACACCCCCCTGTGACAATGACAGATGGGGCCCACGCCCTTAGAATGTTTTAAAAAAATGATGAATGAAAAATGAAAAATGAATTAATAAATAATAACTAAAACTAATTAAAATGATAATTAATTAATTAATTAAAGAATTAATTAAACTAATTAAACCCGATTAGATTGACCTAACCACTAATTAAACTAATTGACCCTGTTTCATTAGCCTGCTAATTAAACAACCAATGACATGCGGGCCCCACACGTCAGTTGACCAGTCAACGCCTCTGTTGACTGCTGACGTCATGCTGATGTCAGCGTGCACTGTTCTGGATATTGTTGACTTTAAATAATTAAATAAATCCTAAAAATGAATTAAATCTTTTAAAATTAATATAAAATAAACCGTAGCTCGGATGAAAAAACTTTGTACATGAAAGTTGCTCAGAACGACGAGACGAACCCGGATACGCAGTCCGTTCCTCCGCCACACACCCCTAACATATCAAACTCGCAACTTTCCCCCTCCGGCCCCTTTGCCCGAAAATGCGGAACACCGGGGATACTTTCCCGGATGTTTCCCCCCTTTGCCAGTATCACCTCTTGCTGCATTAGGTCACCTCTAGCACCGCGTATTGCCGCATCTTGCTTTGTGTTACATTTGATTGCTCTGTTATTTATTGTGTTCCCCCTCCGTTACTTCTTTCCGGTAGACTCCGAGACCGCTGCCGATGTCCGTGTGTTCGACTACACCGAAGATGACCCCTCTCTCTTGCCAGAGCAACCAAGCAAGCCCCTCCCTTGATCACCAGATATCGCATATTCTTCTCTATACTGCTTGCATTAGAGTAGTGTAGCATGTTACTGCTTTCAGTTAATCCTATACTGCTGCATAGCCTATCCTTGCTACTACTGTTGTTACCTTTACCTACTATCCTACTGCTTAGTATAGGATGCTAGTGTTCCATCAGTGGCCCTACACTCTTGTCCGTCTGCCATGCTACAATACTGGGCCTTGATCGCTCGGGGGTGATCACGGGCATATACTATATACTATACACTGTTACATTACCTGTGATACTCTTCGGAGTTGGGGGCTGAAGGGGCAGGTGGTTCCACCCAGGTAGTGGTGGGCCTGGGTTCCCGACGGCCCCTGACTATTACTTTGTGGCGGAGCGACAGGGCAGGTTTGAGACCACCTAGGAGAGAGGTGGGCCTGGCCCTGCCGGCGTTCGCGGTTACTTAACACGCTTAACGAGATCTGGGTATTTGATCTGAGTCTGGCCATTTGGTCTATACGCGCTAACCATCTACGCGGGAGTAGTTATGGGTATCCCGGCATCGTGGTATCAGCCGAAGCACTTTTGACGTCAGCGACGGAGCGGCGCGCGCCGGATTGGACTGGAACGCCACTAGGCTAGGTCTGCTTCCGGCCGCCCTCGGAACGTGCAGGTGTGCTCAGGGCGATGGGCCCAGACCCCTGCGCGCATAGGTTTAGACCGGCGTGTTGACCTCTCTGTTGTGCCTAGGTGGGGCTGCGACGTGTTGATCTTCCGAGGCCGGGCATGACCCAGGAAAGTGTGTCCGGCCAAATGGGATCAAGCGTGTTGGGTTATGTGGTGCACCCCTGCAGGGAAGTTAATCTATTCGAATAGCCGTGATCTTCGGTAACAGGACGACTTGGAGTTGTACCTTGACCTTATGACAACTAGAACTGGATACTTAATAAAACACACCCTTCCAAGTGCCAGATACAACCCGGTGATCGCTCTCTAACAGGGCATCGAGGAGGGGATTATCGGGTAGGATTATGCTATGCGATGCTACTTGGAGGACTTCAGTCTACTATCTTCTACATGCTGCAAGACGGAGGCTGCCAGAAGCGTAGTCTTCGTCGGGATTAGATATCCCCCACTTATTCTGGCATTCTACAGTTCAGTCCACTGATATGGCCCCTTACACATATATCCATGCATATGTAGTGTAGCTCCTTGCTTGCGAGTACTTTGGATGAGTACTCACGGTTGCTTTGTTTCCCCCTTTTCCCCATTCCTCTACCCGATTGCTGCAACCAGACGATGGAGCCCAGGATCCAGACGCCACCGTCGACGACGACTCCTTCTACACTTGAGGTGCCTACTTCTACGTGCAGCCCGCTGACGACGACCAGGAGTAGTTAGGAGGATCCCAGGCAGGAGGCCTGCGCCTCGTTCGATCTGTATCCCGGTTTGTGCTAGCCTTCTTAAGGCAAACTTGTTTAACTTATGTCTGTACTCAGATATTGTTGCTTCCGCTGACTCGTCTATGATCGAGCACTTGTATTCGAGCCCTCGAGGCCCCTGGCTTGTATTATGATGCTTGTATGACTTATTTTGTTTGTAGAGTTGTGTTGTGATATCTTCCCGTGAGTCCCTGATCTTGATCGTACACATTTGCGTGCATGATTAGTGTACGATTGAATCGGGGGCGTCACACCTCCACGGGAACCATCTACTGTTCATCCAGCTCTCCACACCACGGGGTCCTGTTCATCCACCCCTCCACGAGCACCCCTCCACCGTCTACTGTTCATCCAGCCCTCCACCACACGACGGGGTCCTGTTCATCCAGAGGCAACGCCACCGCTCCCTGTTCATCAACCCCCCCCCCCCCCCCCCCGCAAGGCTCACTGTTCATCCCATCGATCGGCTTCAGTTAGCAGCAGTAGCGAAGGAATCGCTCGATCGGGTTCAGTTAACAGCCATCGATCGATCGCTCGGGTTCAGTAACGCGTAGCCTGCAGTGCAATCGCTCGGGTTCAGTTAGAGCCCAACTCCTCGCTCGGGTTCAGTTAGAGCCAACGCCTCGCACACACGCGCGTACGTGTACGAGAGAAACGCTCATCGCTCGGCCCCCGACCTCCCACCGTAACCGGGAACTCCCCGAAATTTTCCTCCCCCTCGCTTCTACCATGGTTTTTTCCGTCATGGACGACCCAAAAAATGTCATGCAGATGCGTCTCCGGCCCGCCCAGGACGAAAAGCCAATTTTCTATCATGATTTTTTGTCATAGAATTAGGAGCCCACCACATCTATGATGATACCAGGTTTTGTCACAATTATCGTCATAGAAGTGTCATACGTATGACAGAAAAAATTTCGTTCCGCCCAAAATGTCACGGATGTCTCTTTTTTGTACTGGTGGGAGGAAGAAGAAGAGGATGGGTGCAGGAATAAGTGGAGGAGGGTCACCGTGGGCCCACGAGGCAGGGAACCCTCATCAAAAGGAATCCACTAACAAGGTTGATCAGGTCTTGTTAACAAACTCATTCCGAATAACATGAAACAGGAGAAATTTCGAATAACACTATGTTACCTCAACGGGGATATGCACATCCCCAATAATAAGAATATCATATTTCACAGTAGGAAGAGGAAATTCAAAACCTCCGAATATAATCGATGGAATTTTTCCAATAGAGTTAATACTATGAACTTGAGGTTGTTTCCTTGGAAAGTGTATCGTGTGCTCATTACCATTAACAGCCCCTGCAGTATTCAGAAAAGGTCTTCCAAGAATAATAGACATACTATCGTCCTCAGGAATAACAAGAATAACAAAGTCCGTTAAAATAGTAACGTTTGCAACCACAACAGGCACATCCTCAAAAATACCGACATGTATAGCAGTTGATTTATCAGCCATTTGCAAAGATACTTTAGTAGGTGTCAACTTATTCAAGTCAAGTCTACAGTATAAAGAGAGAGTCATAACACAAACACCAGCTCCAAGATCACATAAAGCAGTTTTAACATAGTTTCTTTTGATGGAGCATGGTATAGTGGGTACTCCTGGATCTCCAAGTTTCTTTGGTATTCCACCCTTAAAAGTATTATTAGCAAGCATGGTGGAAATTTCAGCTTCCGGTATCTTTCTTTTATTTGTAACAATACTTTAGTGGGCTCGCGTGGACATCCATGATCACCTTGACTGACAACAAGATAGGTTACCATGGCGGATTCTTCCTTTGGTTCATGTTATCGTAGTATAGGTCATGGTCAGATTCAGACCTAATTAAGTTTCAGCGCGTATACTATGCACGCATGCATGCATGAATCCCCGTCGTTGGATTGAAGTGTGGTGTAACATACATATGCATCGTCAACCTAATCCTCACTCGGTGTCGGGATTTCGAGTTCAAAATCACGATGCCACATCAAAGTTGTTCCATTGTGTATTCAAAAACACACCTCTCCATACATATGCTCGGGCCACACGCATGAAATGGTTGTCTTCGGGGACTAGCTAATTGCGTGATTATTGGCGAGCTAGCCCATCTCCGGGGTCGCATGGACGGCCATCACTATGACCAACAACAAGAGAGAGGTTGTACGACCAAGGTGGATTATTCTTGGTCTGTTTTATGATCCATCTTGGTGAGATACCTCTCTGGACCGCCGACTGAAAGTGTGCGTGGGGGGATGCTACTTCACACTTTGCTAGGTGAATCTCGGTTGGGGGGACATGCATTCATAGCTTAGGATTCCCTTTGTGCCGACACGAGGGGGGCTGCTAGCTACTTCACACTTTCCTAGGTGAACCTCGGTTGGTGGGGCATGCATTCATAGCTTAGGATTCCCTTCGTGCCGACACGAGGGGGCAAGCAATAACGTGCGGTTTGCGAGATAGGTGCCACATCGAATTTGCATTTGGTATTTGAACACCAAACCACCCTTTTCATACATAAATTTGGTCCACATGCAAGCGTGTTCGTGTTCTGACCCTCTCCCGCGTCATCTTTCGCCAAATTTATGAACATTAGACAAGTCGGATGACGCAACAGACATGGTTCACTCAAACTAACTGTGTGCCACGCCGGTGCCCCTGTCACGTACACATCCGCATAGTACATTGGGGTCCACGAGGCTTCCCCTCTCAAAACTATCTACCCGCCTGCAGTTTTTTTCTATTTGACAACACAGAGTTATTGTGTTTCGACCATGTGTGATGTTTCTTGTTCCCAATCCCGCCCGCATCCCTCGAAAATATATGCCCGCCTTGAGGGTTTTTCTGTTTCATAACACACGGTTGTTATCTCTGGACCGTGTGCGATGCACCATCATCAAAATTTGCAATAGCCCCAGCATTTCACTCCCGCGTTTGACTCCCGCGTAGTAAAATTTTTAGTACCCATGGCATTTCATCAAACACACACACCGCCCCCCTCTCCACACACACACACACCAAAACCTCCTCGGGCGCGCGCACAAACACTCACCCCCTCCCTCGCTCGAAACCCTAGCAAGGTCCTGATACGTCTGCAACGTATCTATAATTTTTTTTATTGTTCCATGCTATTATATTATCTGTTTTGGATGTTTAATGGGCTTTACTATGCACTTTTATATTATTTTTGGGACTAATCTATTAACCGAAGGCCCAGTGCAAATTGATGTTTTTTTGCCTATTTTAGTGTTTCGCAGAAAAGGAATATCAAATGGAATCCAAACGAAATGAAACATTCGGGAGAGTTATTTTTGGAACAAATGCAATCCAAGAGACTTGGAGTGGACGACAAGGAAGCAACGAGGAAGCCACGAGGCAGGGAGGCGCGCCCAGGGGGTAGGCGCACCCCCACCCTCATGGGCCCCTCGTGGCTCCACCGACCTACTTCTTTCACCTATATATACTCATATACCCTGGAAACATCCGAGAGCACCACGAAACCCTATTTCCACCGCCGCAACCTTCTGTACCCATGAGATCCCATCTTGGGGCCTTTTCCGGTGCTCCCCCGGAGGGGGAATCGATCACGGAGGGCTTCTACATCAACACCATAGCCTCTCCGATGATGTGTGAGTAGTTTACCACAGACCTTCGGGTCCATAGTTATTAGCTAGATGGCTTCTTCTCTCTCTTTGGATCTCAATACAAAGTTCTCCTCGATCTTTTTGGAGACGTATTCGATGTAATTCTTTTAGCGGTGTGTTTGTCGAGATCCGATGAATTGTGGGTTTATGATCAAGATTATCTATGAACAATATTTGGTTCTTCTCTGAGTTCTTATATGTATGATTTAAATATCTTTGGAAGTCTCTTCGAATTATCAGTTTGGTTTGGCCTACTAGATTGATCTTTCTTGCAATGGGAGAAGTGCTTGGCTTTGGGTTCAATCTTGTGGCGTCCTTTCCCAGTGACAGTAGGGGCAGCAAGGCACGTATTGTATTGTTGCCATCAAGGATAAAAAGATGGGGTTTATATCATATTGCTTGAGTTTATCCCTCTACATCATGTCATCTTGCCTAATGCGTTACTTTGTTCTTATGAACTTAATACTCTAGATGCATGCTGGATAGCGTTCGATGTGTGGAGTAATAGTAGTAGATGTAGAATCGTTTCGGTCTACTTGTCACGGACGTGATGCCTATATACATGATCATGGCTAGATATTCTCATAACTATGCACTTTTCTATCAATTGCTCGACAGTAATTTGTTCACCCACCGTAGACCATGCTATCTTGAGAGAAGCCACTAGTGAAACCTATGGCCCCCGGGTCTATCTTCCATCATATTATATTCCTATCAATTTACTATTTCTTCCGTCTTTTATTTTGCAATCTTTACTTTCCAATCTATATCATAAAATACCAAAAATATTTATCTTATTATCTTTATCAGATCTCACTTTTGCAAGTGGCCGTGAAGGGATTGACAACCCCTTTATCGCGTTGGTTACAAGGTTCTTATTTGTTTGTGTAGGTACGAGGTGACTTGCGTGTCACCTCCTACTGGATTGATACCTTGGTTCTCAAAAATTGAGGGAAATACTTACGCTACTTTGCTGCATCACCCTTTCCTCTTCAAGGGAAAACCAACGCATGCTCAAGAGATAGTAGGCCCCCCACCGCCGCCGCAAGGCCTCCATTGTCAACATCTGCCGGTTTGCCCGTGCAGCTTACCCACCGATCTCCATACCCAGGCTGCCCTGTGTTTCTTAGATGACACCTTCCAAATGCCCCCTTTCCCACAGATCCCCATCCCCCACTCCAGAGCGTCGCAGCCTAAGCCCGGCTATGCTTCCCATGGAGCTCGAGGAGCGACTGGTCCAAAAGAGGTGTATCGCGGTTTCTTCGCCTGACGTCGTCGAGGAAACTAACAACCATTACTAGCCACAGGCACTCAATCAGCAGGCTAGAGTATGCGGGTATGTTGTAGATGCCGGCTACGACATCGAGGTCCTCGATTGCGACGACGTGAGGCGGGCTATGTCACAGGTTAAGTGGCCCACCCCCAACCCCTCGGGTTCAACTGCCGTCGATCTCATCATATGGCCCCGCCGCTGATCTCCTTTGGCACGCTGTCAACAATTTGTCGTTCTACATCACCATCGAGCCCTTTTGGTCATTTTTGAAGGACACGTTCTATGATGCTGGCTTGGGATCCATAGCTTCCAAGTCAGACCTCATCGATGGCGACCACGAGGAGGGCTCCCTCTCCAGCTCTTCCAAGGGGAAAGAGCCCATCTTCTCTTCCAAGGGGAAAGCGCCCATCCACGACATTGGGGAGGGCACCCTAAAGTCGTGCTCTTCCAAGGGGAAGGAGCCCATCTACGACAACATCGAGCGCATCCAGGGTCCATGCTCTTCCCACGGGAATGAGCCCATCTATGACAAGTGAGGAAACCCATGATTTGTTTTGCCGTGCCTCTTCACATGGGGAAACCCATGATTTGTTTTGTCGAGACCCTTTTCACAATGTGATGCTCTATATGTGCAATTATTTATTGTGCAGTACATTTCATCAATCCAGTTTTAAACATACCGATAGGAATGCATATATTTGCTTGATGTTAAGCCTGTTATAGCTAGCATATGCCCCTTTTAAAGTTTTTTGATTGTTCGGTTGTTTGTAGTTAGCATATGTCCAGTTTCAAATGCTATATTTGGTCGTTCATAGTATGCCTTATTTATTCCGGTTATTCACAACATGATGTTCTATTTGTGCAAGTATGAAGTGTGCAGTTCAATTTCATCAATACCTTTTCCAACAATACCACTATGAATGACTACATTTGGTTGCCATATCTTGTAGTTAACACACTTTTCCATTTTTATTTAATAATAACCAATGTACTTAGACCGGCACAATACCAGATTGAATGACTATGTTTGCTTGTTGTGAAATGTTAGGCATGTTGCAGTTAACACACATTTCCACTTGTTTTGCTTTACTAGCATGCTTAAACCTGCACACTGAAGCTATCTATTTGACATTATTTTGTCTACCATGGATAATTATGGTTGATGTTTAGTCTGTTGTGCTTAACATGCCTCTTGAAGTACCTACACAGGACAATTTTGGGAACGGCTGATGTTTTCCATCGAGGTTAGTTTCATCCCATGGCTTATATATACTCACTGTTCAGGATATCGGTAGCTGGTACCATATAGGCCGGGGGCTGATAAGGGACTTATCGATGAATTGGACTTTTAACTAAATATATCTATAACCCATTTATCGTTAGGTTAAATAGGTATATATGTAATATATCTGAGGCTACATAGCAACATGCACTGTACTTAATGTCTAATTGTGCAATCCTAGGCTACATAGCAACAAGGAAGAGTGTTACCTTAATGTTTCGATGATGTCTAGATATACATAGAAGAGCAGCAGCAACAACAGCAACAACACAACCCTATTTGGATACTCAACTTATCTAGAGGTTAGAGTTAGTTTCTAGCTCATGACTAACCCTGAACTAACTCCATCCAAAGAGGTGTTTGGATGACAGGGTTAGATTGACAATAAATGCACTAGGAGAACTAGCTCCAATTAGCACCTCTTGGGTTGGATAGTTTTTTTTGGGTGGGTTAGATGCAACTAGCTCAAACTAGCCCTCGTGTTTGGGTATACTTTAGGGCTATTTGTGCCCGAACTAGCTCAAACTAACTCTAACCCATGGATACAACACCAGTTAATCAGCCGATAATTTGTAAGGATGCAATAAACTCCTTCTGGGCCATAATATAAGATGTTAATTCATCTAATATGTGAGTTTATTGGATGTTATAAGATATTATAAAAGAGTGTTGTACTACATCATTATTCAATTGTTGTTTAGCTTCTAATATTGACTTGGTGCTTTTAGGTACATATGTCATTGGTAAAGATCCGCGCTTCGACCCTTTCTGCGTATGGGGAAATGAGATACCGATGAACCAGCATCAAGTGAGGAAACCGATAAAGATTGTTAGTAAAATGGGTCAAAAGATGGCAACTAAACTATTTGTTTATACTTTATCCTAGACAACAGCGAACTGCAGGATGGAAGTAAGAACTCTGCAGCCTTCTTTTTACTGCCCATAATGAGTTGTGTTAGATGACAATGTCTGAATCTTTTTCCTTTGTAGTGGTTCCCAAAGAAGTTTACTCAAGATTACCTCTCAAACTACATGATAGATGGGCATGCAAAGGTTAAAGTATTTCTACCAGAACACAATGATTATCTAGATATTTTCATGAAGACCGTGAAGGATGGGCGATCGGCCATGACAAGGGGTTGGACTAGAGTCGTGTGTGCCTTCTGCATTGAGGAGGGCACAATATGGGCATTCTGCTTCACCTTGTTCAGGAACCAGAATGTATTTCGCCTCTTTCTTTACCGTCTTTAACAGTACAAGTATACAACTGTGGTTCATCATTCTTTATTTGGTTCTTATGTAATTCTTGAACATATGTACCTATGAATCAAATAATGCATTGGTTGATTGAACCTGATGGATATGAATAATGCTATAGCATACATTCAAATTCAAACCCGGTACAATTTGAAATAGTAGCAATTAAATTACAGGGAAATTATGCTCTCCAGGTCGTTACGGCACACACGGTTGGTAGAACATAAATGTTTGCGATATACACCATAATCCGACACGGTTCACACAGAGGAAACATGTGCAAGCATGCACATAGTTGCCGTTTGCAAAGCGTGTGCGTTGTCAGACAATATCACAAATGATGTGGGAAAACTAAATGTTTGTGATAATTCCCTTATCATACACGATTCGCAACCATGAACTGTTTCTGATGAAGTATGCACCGTAAATGTTGCACCACAGAATAGCGTGTGCGATAGTTGTCGTGTACGACGATGTTACGACGGTCCGATGTTTCGTAATCCTGTCCGACACTCGTACGACGATTAGCTAATCTTCTGAATTAGTTATCGCATGTGGTTTGGGAAAAGCAAACGTGTGTGATTGTATACTTATCATACACGTTCTATAATAGTGAACCGTTTGTGATGGGACGCACATCGTAATTGTAGCACCACAGAATACCGACTGCGATGGCAATGCGAGCACAAATGAGTACGAATATTGTATATGTTGGGGAACGTAGTATTTCAAAACCTTCCTACAATCACGCAACATCTATCTAGGAGAAGCATAGCAACGAGCGGCGAGAGTGTGTCCACGTACCCTCATAGACCGAAAGCGGAAGCGTTTAGTAACACGGTTGATGTAGTCAAACGTCTTCACGATCCAACCGATCCAAGTACCGAAGGTACAGAGCCTCCGTGTTTAGCACACGTTCAGCACGATGACGTCCCACCAGCTCTTGATCCAGCAGATGCTCGAGGGAGAGTTCTGTCAACACGACGACGTGGTGACGGTGTTGGTGATGTGATCCGTGTAGGGCTTCGCCTAAGCACCATGACTATATAATCTGAGGTGTAATCTGTGGAGGGGGGCACCGCACACGGTTAAGAGAAACTTGTGTGTTCTAGGTGCCCCCTCTCCCCACATATATATATATATATATAGGTTGTAGGGGGATAAGAGGCAGCCTTAGGGGGCCCCCAAGTAGGCCGAATCCTACATGGGGTGCAAGCCCAATTCGCCCCCCCCCCCTCCTAATTTCAGCATATGGGAAGGAAAGAGAAGGGGGAAGAGAAGGAAAGGGTGGAGGCCGAACCCTCCTCCTTACTTTCTTATTCACTTCCTTTCCTCCTACTCCTATTCAGCCTAGGAGGAGTGCACCAGTCCACCAGGGGCTGGTCTGTCCCTCACTTGGCCCTATAGGCCCATAACTTTACCGGGGGGGTGCCCGGAACCCCTTCCGGTGACCCGATATCACCCGAAACACTTCCGGTCTCCAAGTATCATCGTCCTATATATGAATCTTTACCTCTCAACAATTTCGAGACTCCTCGTCATGTCCGTGATCTCATCCGGGACTCCAAACAAACTTCGGTCACCAAAAACTCATAACTTATAATACAAATCGTCATCGAACGTTAAGCGTGCGGACCCTACAGGTTTGAGAACTATGTAGACATTACCGAGACACATCTCCGGTCAGTAACCAATAGCGGAACCTGGATGCTCATATTGGCTCCTACATATTCTACGAAGATCTTTATCGGTCAAACCGCATAACAACATATGTCATTCCCTTTGTCATCGGTATGTTACTTGCCTAAGATTCGATCATCGGTATCATCATACCTAGTTCAATCTCGTTACTGGCAAGTCTCTTTTCTCATTCTGTAATGCATCATCCTGCAACTAACTCATTAGTCACATTGCTTGCGAGGCTTGTAGTTGTAGGATCTAGAAGTAGGTGTGTCTAGAGGAGGGGGTGATTAGACACTTAGTGCTAAAGTTGCAATTTTTAAACTTTTTCAGTTTAAGTGGAGTTTTAGGCACAATTTCAACATACACAATACATATCAAGCAAGCATGCAAAGAGTATATGAGCAGCGGAATGTAAAGCATGCAACTTGCAAGAATGTAAAGGGAAGGGTTTGGAGAATTCAAACGCAATTGGAGACACGGATGTTTTCCCGTGGTTCGGATAGGTGGTGCTATCCTACATCCACGTTGATGGAGACTTCAACCCACGAAGGGTAACGGTTGTGCGAGTCCACGGAGGGCTCCACCCACGAAGGGTCCACGAAGAAGCAACCTTGTCTATGCCACCATGGCCATCGCCCATGAAGGACTTGCCTCACTAGCGGTAGATCTTCACGAAGTAGGCGATCTCCTTGCCCTTACAAACTCCTTGGTTCAACTCCACAATCTTGTCAGAGGCTCCCAAGTGACACCTAGCCAATCTAGGAGACACCACTCTCCAAGAAGTAACAAATGGTGTGTTGATGATGAACTCCTTGCTCTTGTGCTTCAAATGATAGTCTCCCCAACACTCAACTCTCTCTCACAGGATTTGGATTTGGTGGAAAGAAGATTTGAGTGGAAAGCAACTTGGGGAAGGCTAGAGATCAAGATTCATATGGTAGGAATGGAATATCTTGGCCTCAACACAAGGGTAGGTGGTTCTCTCTCAGAACATATGAGTTGGAAGTGTAGATATGTTCTGATGGCTCTCTCCACGAATGAAGAGGAGGTGGAGGGGTATATATAGCCTCCACACAAAATCCAACCGTTACACACAATTTACCAATCTCGGTGGGACCGAATCAACAAACTCGGTCAGACCGAAATAGTAAACCTAGTGACCGTTAGAGATTTTCGGTGGGACTGACATGCAACTCGGTAGGACCGATATGGTTAGGGTTAGGGCATAACGTAATCTCGGTGATACCGATTACACAAACTCGGTCAGACCGATTTTGGTAACAGGCTAACCAGAGAGTTGGTCAGGCAAACTCGGTGGGACCGATTACTAAACTCGGTTGGACCGATTTTGGTAATGAGTTAACCAGAGAGTTTGCATTGTAATCTCGGTAGTACCGATTGCCTAAACTCGGTGAGATCGATTTTGACAATCGACATACACAGTGAGATTGCAATCCCATCTCGGTGAGACCGAGATCCCTATCAGTAAAACTGATTTGCTAGGGTTTGTCAGCGGCTTATGACATGTGAAACTCGGTGGCGCCGGATAGAAAGAATCGGTATGTCCGAGTTTGACTTTGTGTTTAGGTCATATGTGGAAGTGGGAAAGTAGCTGAGGGTTTAGGAGCATATCAGTAAGCACATGAAGCAAAAGGCTCATTAAGCAACACCTCATCCCTCCTTAATAGTATTGGCTTTTCCTATGGACTCAATGTGATCTTGGATCACTAAAATGTAAATGAAGAGTCTTGAGCTTGAAGCTTTAGCCAATCCTTTGTCCTTAGCATCTTGAAGGAGTTCCCACAACCTTTAGTCCATGCCACTCCATTGTTGAACTTATCTAAAACATGCTAGATAGAAACGTTAGTCCAACAAGAGATATGTTGACATTAATTACCAAAACCACCTGGGGAGCACTTGTGCTTTCAATCTCCCCCTTTTTGGTAATTGATGGCAACATACATCAAAGCTTTAGATAAAGATATAAAGAATAGCAAGTAAAGCTTTGGAAGGACATGTAACAAACATAGGATCCCCCTACATGTATGCAATCATGTGAATATAAAATGTAGAAGCATGTGAGGGCATAATCATGACAGAGTAGGCAATGCGTTACATGTATCTTGGCCATATGCATCAGAGCAAAAGATTATTAAGAGAAATACCTTCATGCTTATGAGTCCTTCTTGCAAACAGTATGTACAAAAGCAAGAATTCCTCATACTCATGATTCTGATGCATATACTTACCTTGTAGTATTGAGTTGACTTAGGATGGAATGAACCTGCACAAACAAGGTTAGATAACACAGGTACATCCACTAGCCAGAGCAAACCAAAAGAAACCACAAGAATACCAAGACTGGGATGACATGTAGAGAGTGAGTACAAGGTACCACATTGGATTAGACATGTCCCCAAGAGTAAAGATACGCAATGAATTTGAATGATTCTTTCCCTTAGATGTCTTGCTCCCCCTGAATCTGACATGGGATATTGGGAGAAGATAGGGAGCAGGAAATCAGAGCTGAAAGATATAAATGAATAGAACTTAATGCAAATGAGCACATATGAACATGTCTTTCCCCCAAAAAGACATGTGGCATCTCTCCTCTTGAACATCAAGCATCTGGAATCCTTGAGTGTTCTCTCCCCCTGGAGATCTCTTTCTCCCCCTTAATACTTTCTCTCTCTTTCTCCCTGGTGATAAGCTTTGATGTGATCTCTCTCCCCCTTTGACATCAATTTCCAAGAAGGTTTTTCTTGAATCCGTCGAATAGGTTTGGTCCTTGAGACTCAGCACAAAGCAATGGATAAAACTTTGATGCTTGTAGAGGACAAGATTCATTGAGTGGAGCTGGATTAGAAGAAATATAGAATAAGTGGCAAACTGTTTTTCCTGTTGCGAAATCGGTGGCACCGAGTGGCATGTTTCGGTGGTACCGAAGGGATTCGGCTGGACGAAAATTACAATTCGGTGAAACCGAGTTCATTACAGAGAAAACACTTGTCACCTCAGCTCACTAGTCAAATAAGATCTCACAAAGATTTGCAAGGAATTTGATTCAGAAATATGCAGAACAAGAATCAAAAAGAAAAGAATGAAAGTTCTAGATGAAGTTTTTTTTATGCAAGGGACAAATGCAATAACACAGAAAAGAACACAAGAGAACTTCATCTAGAATTGGGCGGTGACATAGTCACCTATGTTAGAGTATATTGACTTAGGGGTCAAGTGAGAACACTTGATCATAGGTCATACTCATTGTTTAAGCTCAAAATGGGGTTACCATTTTTCGTTTAAGCATCTTGATGTATTCACATCTTGTGGAGTTGCTTTGACTCATGACTTGGAGTAAAGCTTCTCTAAGATGGAATAACATACCTTGGGTGGTGGTGTGGATCTTGCTCATATAGTTGAACTTGTGTGGGTGCTCGAAGTTGATGTAGCTCATCATGAGTTGGGAGCACCCCTTGGAATTTGAGTTCATCTACCTACATGGGTTAGTTCTTGCAAGGAAAAGCACTTGTATATCCAAAAATGACAATCATGAAGCTCAACATAGAATTTGTCAAAGGATATGTTCGAATGGTTTTGTGCTTCCTTGTCGTCAACCACCGTTGTGTAGAGACTTGGTGATGTAGAGATTGCTCAAGACGTGAGTGAGTTGCAATCTCATGGAATTAGATTCAACCAAGTACCTACATGGGTTAGATAACATGCAAGGTACAAATATATCCAAGACATAAGATAGTCATCATAAGAGATATATCATGGATTAGCCATAAGCTCTTGTCTTGCATGTATCCAATGGAGTTTCTATTCCAAGTTCGAAGCATAAATGATGTTCAATTCTCCTCTAAACCTGCAAAACACTTTCTCATCAAGTGGTTTAGTGAATATATCAGCTAATTGCTTATCGGTGCGAACATGCTTAAGATCAATGTCACCCTTAGCAACATGATATCGAATGAAATGATGACGAACTTCAATATGCTTAGTTCGAGAATGTTGTACATGATTATGACCAATTTTCATAGCACTTTCATTGTCACAAAGCAATGGAACATGTTTCACATAGACCCCATAATCTTTAAGAGTTTGGGTCATCCAAAGTAATTGAGCACAACATGAACCAGCGGCAATGTATTCCGCTTCAGCGGTAGATAAGGATACCGAGTTTTGTTTCTTGGAGGACTAAGACACAAGAGATCTACCAAGAAATTGACAAGTACCCGAAGTGGACTTTCTATCAACCTTGTCTCCGGCATAATCCGAGTCGGAATAGCCAACAAGATCAAAAGAGGACCTCTTAGGATACCAAATGCCAAAATTTGGTGTATGGATTAAGTATCTCACTATCCTTTTCATGGCCTTAAGATGACATTCTTTAGGAGCACCTTGATACCGTGCACACATGCACACACTTAGCATAATATCGGGACGTGAGGCACATAGGTATAACAATGAACCAATCATAGAGCGATAAACCTTTTGATCAACCGGTTCACCATCTTTGGTCAAATCATTATGTCCACTAGTAGGCATGGGTGTAGGCATACCTTTGCATCCTTGCATATTGAACTTCTTGAATAAGTCTTTGCTGTACTTCGTTTGAGAGATAAATGTACCTTCCTTGGTTTGCTTGATTTGCAAACCGGGAAAGAATTTGAGTTCACTCATCATAGACATCTCAAACTTCTTCGACATTAGCTTTCCAAACTTTTCACTAAAAAGAGGGTTAGTTGAACCAAATATGATATAATCAACATAAATTTGGCATACAAATAGTTCTCCATTAACCCTTTTAGTAAAAAGTGTGGAATCAATTTTTCCAATTTCAAAACCACTTGCAATAAGGAACTTGGTCAAGCATTTATACCATGCTCTAGGAGCTTGTTTAAGACCATAAAGGGCTTTGTGAAGTTTGTAAACATGATTAGGTTTCTTAGGATTGACAAAGCGGGAGGTTGTTTGACATAAACTTCCTCCTCTATTTCACCATTTAGAAAAGCACTTTTAATGTCCATTTAGTACAAGGTGATATTGTGGTGATTAGCATAGGCAAGTAAGATGCGAATGGACTCAAGTCTAGCAACGGGAGCATATATCTCACCATAGTCCATACCTTCGACTTGTGTGTACCCTTGGGCGACGAGACGTGCTTTGTTGCGAACCACTTGTCCATCTTCATCTTGCTTGTTGCGAAACACCCATTTGGTACCAATGATGTTGTGGTTGTTGTCGGGCTTCTCAACCAATGTCCAAACTTGGTTTCTCTCAAAGTTGTGTAGCTCTTCATGCATAGCGTTTATCCAATCCGGATCTTCCAATGCTTCTTCGTCCTTCATAGGTTCAATGCTAGAGATGAATGAATAGTTTTCACAATAGTTAGCTAAACGAGTTTTAGAGTGAGTGATTCTCCCGGTTTGAATATCATTGTAGACTTGCTCGACGGGATGATCTTTGGCAATTCTTGCTCGAACTCGTGAAAGCTTTTGCTTGGGTCTTCGTTGAACATCTTCTTCATCTTGTTCTTCTTCTTGGTCTTCTCCATTGTTGACGTTGTCGTTCTCTTATCGTGGTGGAGAAGGAGGTTGTTGATGTTCGTCTTGATGCATTTCCTAGTTTTCTTCATCTTGGTGTGTCCCACTTGTGGATGCTTCCGTGTCAATTCTTGGTTCACCTTGTCGTGAAGTAGAAGCTTCCACTTGGACGGATGAGGTACTCTCCTTCTCCTCCGTTGGACGAATTTTGTCAATAGACAAGTCTTGGATTGCTTCTGAAGGGTCTTTATCTCCTATATCAATTGGCAATTGCTCTACTTGCGAGCCATTAGATTCATCAAACTTCACATCTACCGTTTCTTCAACCTTTCGGGTGAAATTGTTGTAGACACGGTAAGTGTGAGAGTTTGAGCCATAACCAAGTAGGAAACCTTCATGAGATTTAGGAGCAAACTTTGAACGACGATGCTTATCAAGAATGTAGCACTTTGAGCCGAATACTTGAAAGTATCCAACTTGGGGTTTGTTACCGGTGAGGAGCTCGTATGTCGTCTTGCCGAGTAGCTTGTGAAGATACAAGCGATTTGTTGCATGACAAGCCGTCTCAACCGCTTCTGCCCAAAAGTGCTTCGGCGTCTTGTACTCATCAAGCATCGTTCTCGCCATTTCGATGAGCGTCCGGTTCTTCCTCTCAACAACTCCATTTTGTTGAGGTGTGTACGTAGCCGAGAACTCATGTGAAATCCCTTCTTAGTCAAGGAAGGTGTCCACATTTGCGTTCTTGAACTCCGTTCCGTTGTCACTCCGAACCTTCTTGATCTTCACGTCAAACTGATTTTGGGCCTTCCTAGCGAAGTTTTTGAAGATCTTTTGGACCTGCGATTTATCATCAAGAAAGAACACCCATGTAAATCTTGAAAAATCATCAACTATAACTAGACCAAAAGAATTTCCACCGAGACTCTTGTAGGCATTGGGACCAAAAAGATCCATATGAAGTAGCTCGAGTGGCCTCCTTGTGGTCATGATGTTCTTCATGGGATGCCTTCCTCCAACCTGTTTACCTACTTGACAAGCACTACAAAGTCTATCCTTATCAAATATGACATTGTTAACCCCAAGGATATGATTTCCTTTAATAAGCTTGTCAAGGTTTCTCATGCCAACGTGACCTAGTCGTCTATGCCACAACCAACCTTTTGAGGATTTAGCAATAAAGAAAGTTTTAGGTTGTGCCTTTTTAGAGAAATCGACAATGTAAAGGTCACCTCTACGTATACCGGTAAAAACCATTTTATGATTGTCTCGACGAAACACTTGGCAATCTACCTCAGTAAATAGGACATTCAAACCGAAATCAGCAAGTCTAGATACTGAAAGTAAGTTGTAGCCAAGAGATTCAACGAGCATGACATTTTGAATGGAGCTATTGTGTGAGATGGCCACCTTACCAAGGCCAACCACCTTACCCTTTGAATTATCACCAAAGGTGACATATTTTCGAGGGAAGTCATTTTCAGCAAGCTCACGGAACATCTCTTCGTCTCCGGTCATATGATCAGTACATCCACTGTCGAGAACCCATTCCTTTCCTCCTGACACATATCCTCAAAGATTAGCCATAAGACCAAAGTGTCTCATTGCATCATCAAGATCGAAGTCACTATCATCATTCTCATCGTAGTATCCATGTTCAACATGATCTTGTGATTCATCATTTCCTAGAGAGAGTGATTCATAAGATAAATGATCATCAAAGTGGTCACTTTTATGAATTCTTATAGCTTCGGATATAATATCACTAATGATTCCAACATTTCCTTTAGCATGCATGAGATCAGTAAGCTTAAATAGACAATCACCAAAACTAGGATCACTAGAGTTCATTTTACACAAGGCAATAGATTTATGGAGAATTTCATCCAAATTTTTCAAGGAATAATCGGGGAATCGTTCCTCAAGAAATTTCCATATATTATAGGCACAATTTAGAGTAGGTAAACTAGCAATCAAGTTTTTGGGCAATCCTCTAATGATGATCTCAACGGTTCTAAGATTGTGAATCATGTCAATATCTTCATCTAGGGTGGGATGCATAGGATCAACATGAGGTGCACAAGGACTAGCAATATACTTGTTCAAATGATATTGATTGAAAATCACAAGCATCTCATTTTCCACTCATGAAAATACTCTCCATCAAGAATAGTCACTCTTTGTCTAAGACTCCCTAAAGTAGACACATCCATCTTCCTCCAATGGTGATTAAACCAGGGCAATGGAGACCAAAGCTCTGATACCACTTGTAGGATCTAGAAGTAGGTGTTCTAGAGGGGGGGTGATTAGACACTTAGTGCTAAAGTTGCAATTTTTAAACTTTTTCGGTTTAAGTGGAGTTTTAGGCACAATTTCAACATACACAATACATATCAAGCAAGCATGCAAACAGTATATGAGCAGCGGAATGTAAAGCATACAAGAATGTGAAGGGAAGGATTTGGAGAATTCAAACACAATTGGAGACACATATGTTTTTCCCGTGGTTCGGATAGGTGGTGCTATCCTACATCCACGTTGATGGAGACTTCAACCCACGAAGGGTAACGGTTGCGCGAGTCCATGGAGGGCTCCACCCACGAAGGGTCCACGAAGAAGCAACCTTGTCTATCCCACCATGGCCATCGCCCACGAAGGACTTGCCACACTAGCGGTAGATCTTCAAGAAGTAGGCGATCTCCTTGCCCTTACAAACTCCTTGGTTCAACTCCACAATCTTGTCGGAGGCTCCCAAGTGACACCTAGCCAATCTAGGAGACACCACTCTCCAAGAAGTAACAAATGGTGTGTTGATGATGAACTCCTTGCTCTTATGCTTCAAATGATAGTCTCCCCAACACTCAACTCTCTCTCACAGGATTTGGATTTGGTGGAAAGAAGATTTGAGTGGAAAGCAACTTGGGGAAGGCTAGAGATCAAGATTCATATGGTAGGAATGGTATATCTTGGCCTCAACACAGGGGTAGGTGGTTCTCTCTCAAAACATATGAGTTGGAAGTGTAGATGTGTTCTGATGGCTCTCTCCACGAATGAAGAGGAGTTGGAGGGGTATATATAGCCTCCACACAAAATCCAACCGTTACACACAATTTACCAATCTCGGTGGGACCGAATCAACAAACTCGGTCGGACCGAAATAGTAAACCTAGTGACCGTTAGAGATTTTCGGTGGGACTGACATGCAACTCGGTAGGAATGATATGGTTAGGGTTAGGGCATAACGTAATCTCGGTGAGACCGATTACACAAACTCGGTGAGACCGACTTTGGTAATAGGCTAACCAGAGAGTTGGTCAGGCAAACTCGGTGGGACCGATTGCTAAACTCGGTTGGACCGATTTTGGTAATGAGTTAACCAGAGAGTTTGCATTGTAATCTCGGTAGTACCGATTGCCTAAACTCGGTGAGACCGATTTTGACAATGGACATACACAGTGAGATTGCAATCCCATCTCGGTGAGACCGAGATCCCTATCGGTAAAACCGATTTGCTAGGGTTTGGCAGTGGCTTATGACATGTGAAACTCGGTGGCGCCGGATAGAAAGAATCGGTAGGTCCGAGTTTGACTTTGGGTTTAGGTCATATGTGGAAGGGGAAAGTAGCTGAGGGTTTAGGAGCATATCATTAAGCACATGAAGAAAAAGGCTCATCAAGTAACACCTCATCCCTCCTTGATAGTATTGGCTTTTCCTATGTTCTCAATGTGATCTTGGATCACTAAAATGTAAAATGAAGAGTCTTGAGCTTGAAGCTTTAGCCAATCCTTTGTCCTTAGCATCTTGAAGGAGTTCCCACAACCTTTAGTCCATGCCACTCCATTGTTGAACTTATCTGAAACATGCTAGATAGAAACGTTAGTCCAACAAGAGATATGTTGACATTAATTACCAAAACCACCTGGGGAGCACTTGTGCTTTCAATCTCCCCCTTTTTGGTAATTGATGGCAACATACATCAAAGCTTTACATAAAGATATAAAGAATAGCAAGTAAAGCTTTGGAAGGACATGTAACAAACATAGGCTCCCCCTACATGTATGCAATCATGTGAATATAAAATGTAGAAGCATGTGAGAGCATAATCATGATAGAGTAGGCAATGTGTTACATGTATCTTGGCCATATGCATCAGAGCAAAAGATTATTAAGAGAAATACCTTCATGCTTATGAGTCCTTCTTGCAAACAGTATGTACAAAAGCAAGAATTCCTCATACTCATGATTCTGATGCATATACTTACCTTGTAGTATTGAGTTGACTTAGGATGGAATGAACCTGCACAAACAAGGTTAGATAACACAGGTACATCCACTAGCCAGAGCAAACCAAAAGAAACCACAAGAATACCAAGACTGGGATGACATGTAGAGAGTGAGTACAAGGTACCACATTGGATTAGACATGTCCCCAAGAGTAAAGATATGCAATGAATTTGAATGATCCTTTCCTTAGATGTTTTGCTCCCCCTGAATCTGACATGGGATATTGGGAGAAGACAGGGAGCAGAAAATCAGAGGAATATTTCTAAGTCATGAAGAAAGAATAGCAATAGAACTTAACGATCATTATGCTAAGCTAATGGATGGGTCTTGTCCATCAATTCATTCTCCTAATGATTTGATCCCATTCATCAAATGACAACACATTTCTATGGTCAGGAAACTTAACCATCTTTGATTAACGAGCTAGTCAAGTAGAGGCATACTAGGAGCACTCTGTTTGTCTATGTATTCACCCATGTACTAAGTTTCCGGTTAATACAATTCTAGCATGAATAATAAACCTTTATCATGATATAAGGAAATATAAATAACAACTTTATTATTGCCTCTAGGACATATTTCCTTCAGTATATGCATCTTGGATCCCTATCCCCGACGGTTTCTGGGTCGTGTGGGAAGGACCCCCCTATCGGCCACACTCACTTGGCGACGGTTCCAAATGTCATCGCAGAAAGGGGTTAAAACCCGTTTGTATAGCACCGACACGTACCCGTGAAAGCTGGCGCGGTTCGACGGTTGCGGCGGAGCTCCGGTCGCAAAGGTGCTCGCGAGGAAGAAGAAGCAGAGGAGTCAAGGTAAAAGGTGAAAAGATGGGCCCTCGTGCCTATTTATAAGGAAAGGGGGAACAGTGAACGGTCAGTGCAAAGATCGAGGAGAGGCAATAAGTTTTACAACAAAGGGGACGCCTCGATTTTTGGAATGGTGAATTTATGCAAAGATTCATTATGATGTTTACAATGCTCTGCACGGAGCTACTCTAGCTAATTTCTCCCACTTTCAATATGTATCTAGATTGAGACTTAGAGTCATCCGGATCCGTGTCAAAGCTTGCATCGACGTAACCCTTTATGTCGAACTTTTTGTCATCTCCTTATTCCACTAAGGATAATTTTGACCATTGTCCAGTGATCCACTCCTGGATCACTATTGTACCCTCTTGCCAAACTCATGATGAGGTACACAATAGGTCTGGTACACAACATATCATACTTTATAGAACCTATTTCTGAGGCATAGGGAATGACTTTTCATTCGCTTTCTATTTTCTGCCGTGGTCGGGTTTTGAGTCTTTACTCAACTTCACACCTTGCAACAGAGGCGAGAACTCCTTCTTTGACTGTTCCATTTTGAACTACTTCAAAAAAACTTGTCAAGGTATGTACTCATTGAAAAATTCGTCAAGCGTCTTGATCTATCTCTATAGATCATGATGCCCAATATATAAGTAGCTTCACCTAGGTTTTTCTTTTGAAAAACTCCTTTCAAATACTCCTTTATGCTTTCCAGAAAAATTCTACATAATTTCCGATCAACAATATGTCATTCACGTATAATTATCAGAAAGGTTGTAGTGCTCCCACTCATTTTCTTGTAAATACAGGCTTCACCACAAGTCTGTATAAAACTATATACTTTGATCAACTCATCAAAGCGTATATTCCAACTCCGAGATGCTTGCACCAGTCCATAGATGGATCGCTGGAGCTTGCACATATTGTTAGCACCTTAGGATTGACAAAACCTTCTGGTTGCATCATATACAACTCTTCTTTAATAAATACATTAAGGAATGTAGTTTTGATATCCATTTGCCAGACTTCATAAAATGTGGCAATTGCTAACATGATTCGGACAGACTTAAGCATCGATACGAGTGAGAAAATCTCATCGTAGTCAACACCTTGAACTTGTCGAAAAAACCTTTTGCGACAATTCAAGCTTTGTAGATAGTAACACCACCATCAGTGTCCGTCTTTCTCTTGAAGATCCATTTATTCTCAATGGCTTGCCGATCATCGGGCAAGTCAATCAAAGTCCACACTTTGTTCCCATACATGGATCCCATCTCAGATTTCATGGCCTCAAACCATTTCACGGAATCTGGGCTCATCATCGCTTCCTCATAGATCGTAGGTTCGTCATGGTCAAGTAACATGACTTCCAGAACAGGATTACCGTACCACTTTGGTGCGGATCTTTCTCTGGCTGACCTACGAGGTTCGGTAGTAACTTGATTAGAAGTTTCATGATCATCATCATTGGCTTCCTCACTAATTGGTGTAGGAATCACTAGATTGATTTCTGTGATGAACTACTTTCCAATAAGGGAGCAGGTACAATTACCTCATCAAGTTCTACTTTCCTCCCACTCACTTCTTTCAACAGAAACTCCTTCTCTAGAAAGGATCCATTCTTAGCAAAAAATATTGCCTTCGGATCTGTGATAGAAGGTGTACCCAACAATTTCCTTTTGGGTATCCTATGAAGACGCACTTCTCTGATTTGGATTTGAGCTTATCAAGTTGAAGCTTTTTCACATAAGCATCGCAAGCCCAAACTTAAAGAAACGACATCTTAGGTTTCTTGCCAAACCATAGTTCATACGGTGTCGTCTCAACGGATTTAGATGGTGCCCTATTTAATGTGAATGTAGCTGTCTCTAATGCATAACCCCAAAATGATAGTGGTAAATCGGTAAGAGACATCATAGATTGCACTATATCTGAAAGTGCAACTATCCCTGGGTGGTTTTGGTAATTCCTAACAACATATAGCTCATTGAGCTAACATTATTCCAAGATTAATATTTCAGGAAAAGCTCAATGAATGGCATGGCATGGAAGAGGAAAGTGGATCCCTCAAAATTCTAAGGACAAAGGATTGGATCAAGCTTCAAGATCAACACTCTACATTTTATATTTTAGTGATCCAAGATCACACTGAGTCTATAGGAAAAGCCAATACTATCAAGGAGGGATGAGGTGTTGCTTAATGAGCCTCTTGCTTCATGTTCTTAGTGATATGCTCCAAAATCCTCAACTATCTTCCTACATCCACATTTGACCTAAACCAAAAGTCAAACTCGGCCCCACCGATTCTTTCTATCCGGCGCCACCGAGTTTCTAATGTCATAGCCACTGTCACAAACCCTAGCCAAATTGGTCTCACTGATAGGGATCTCGATCTCACCGAGATGGGATTGTAATCTCTCTGTTTCCCTTCGTAACGTTTCGGTCTAACCGAAGTGAGCGATCGGTCCCACCGAGATTGCAATGTAAACTCTCTTTTTCCCTTTTGTAACATCTCGGTCTCACCGAAATGAGCGACTGGTCCCACCGAGTTTACCTGACCAACTCTCTGGTTAGCTTATTACCAAAATCGGTCCCATCGAGTTTGTGTAATCGGTCACACCGAGATTACGTTATGCCCGAACCCTAACCATATCGTTCCTACCGAGTTGCATCTCAGTCCCACCGAAAATCCTAACGGTCACTAGGTTTGCTGAATCGGTCCGACCGAGTTTAACCATTCGATCACACCGAGTTTGGCAAATTGTGTGTAACGGTTAGATTTTGTGTGGAGGCTATATATACCCCTCCACCCACTCTTCATTCGTGGAGAAAGCCATCAGAACATACCTACACTTCCAATACACATTTTCTGAGAGAGAACCACCTACACTTGTGTTGTGGTCAAGATGTTCCATTCCAACCATATGAATCTTGATCTCTATCCTTCCCCAAGTTGCTTTCCACTCAAATATTCTTTCTACCAAATCCAAATCCTGTGAGAGAGAGTTGAGTGTTGGGGAGACTATCATTTGAAGCACAAGAGCAAGGAGTTCATTATCAACACACCATTTGTTACTTCTTGGAGAGTGGTGTCTCCTAGATTGGCTAGGTGTCACTTGGGAGCCTCCGAGAAGATTGTGGAGTTAAACCAAGGAGTTTGTAAGGGCAAGGAGATCGCCTACTTCGTGAAGATCTACCGCTAGTGAGGCAAGTCCTTCATGGGCGACGGCCATGATGGAATAGAAAAGGTTGCTTATTCATGGACCCTTCGTGGGTGGAGCCCTCCGTGGACTCGCGCAACAGTTACCCTCCGTGGGTTGAAGTCTCCATCAACGTGGATGTACGATAGCACCACCTATCGGAACCACGACAAAAACATCCATGTCTCCAATTGCATTTGAATCCTCCAAACCCTTCCCTTTACATTCTTGCAAGTTGCATGCTTTACTTTCCGTTGCTCATATACTCTTTTGCATGCTTGCTTGAATTGTGTGGAGATTGCTTGACTTGTGCTAAGATAGCTAAAATCTGCCAAGAACTAAAATGGGGAAGAGTCTAGATTTTTATTTGGTCAAGTAGTCTAATCACCCCCCTCTAGACATACTTCCGATCCTACAAGTGGTATCAGAGCTTTGGTCTCCATTTGCTTTGATTTCCATAGCTTTTGGTTGTCATAGCCTTGGTTTCACAACCTAGGAGAGTATGGTGTCTAGCGTGGGAAATTATAACCGTAGAGGTCCTTACTTTGATGGTACTAATTTTGCTAGTTGGAAGCATAAGATGAAAATGCATATTCTTGGACATAACCCCGCCGTTTGGGCTATTGTGTGTATTGGTTTGCAAGGTGAAATCTTTGATGGGAAAGAACTGAACCGTGAAGCTACCGCGGAAGAGTTGAAGATGCTGCAATACAACGCTCAAGCTTGTGATATTCTCTTCAACGGATTGTTCCCCAAAGAATTCAACAAAATCAACCGTCTTGAGAATGCAAAGGAAATTTGGGATACTTTGATTGATATGCACGAAGGTACCGACTCCGTCAAGGAATCCAAATTGGATGCTTCAAAGTCAACTTGACAAGTTCAAAATGAAGGATGGTGAAGGTGTCGCTGAAATGTACTCTAGGCTTGCTCTTATCACAAATGAGATTGCCGGCTTAGGGAGTGAAGAGATGACCGATAGATTCATCTTCAAGAAGATCCTAAGAGCCTTGGATGGAAAATATGATACCGTGTGCACATTGATCCAAATGATGCCAAATTACAAAGATCTCAAGCCAACGGAAGTCATCGGAAGAATTGTTGCTCATGAGATGTCACTCAAGGATAAAGAGGAACTTCACAACAAATCAAGTTGTGCTTACAAAGCCTCATGTGAAGCCCCCACATCATCAAGTGAGAAACAAACCTTCAATGAAGAACTGAGCTTAATGGTGATGAACTTCAACAAGTTCTACAAGAGTAGAAGAAAAGATAGAAGCTCCAAGTCAAGGTCCTACAATGACAAAAGATCTTCTAGTCGAGAGCGAAACTGCTACAATTGTGGAAGGCCTGGACACTATTCCAATGAGTGTACGCCCCCCTACAAGAGAAGAGAAGATTCTCCCAAGAGAAGAAGTAGAAGAGAAGAATCACCATCTAGAGAAAGAAGGAGTAGAGATGATCGTTATGAACGAAGACCCTCACGGAGAAGCAAGGATTCGGAAAGAAAGGACAAGTCATCAAGGAGCTACACAAAACGAAGACATCAAGCTCATGTTGGTGAATGGGTATCAGGCTCTGAATCCGACAACCACTCCGAGAGAAGCTATCCCTCCGATTCCGAATATACTCAAGATGAAGGTGTTGCCGGTCTAGCTCTTGTGACAACCAACTCCTACGACATATTTGACTCACCAAATGAAGGAGTTGGAACATGCTTCATGGCTAAAGGCCCAAAGGTATCACACCCCGAGTATGTTGATCTCAATAGTGATGAAGATGACTTGTTAGGTGATGATGATTTACTTGTTGACAACTCTAGTGATGAATACTATGATGAAATGTCAATTAATCATGCTAATCAAGATAAAACGAATGACAATGATAAGGAGAAGATTGAGACTCTAACTAAAGAACTAAACACTCTTAAGTTAGCTCATGAAACTATCTTAGGAGATCATCGAGAACTTTTGAGGACTCATGAGAAATTACGCTTTGAAAAGCTCAACCTTGAGCAAGAGCATGAGTTCTTAAAAGCAATCAATGATGATATTCGTAAGAAAAGTTCTTCTTACATTGCCAAGCGTTTACTCTTATCCATCTTACATGCCTCAAGTCAAGTCTAGTAACATGAACAAGAAAGATTCTTCCTCCAGTAGTAACAATGATCATGCTAAATCCAATATTGTTGCTTCTAGTAGTTCTCTTGATTCCACTAACGATTCTCTTAGCCAAGTTACACTTGAGCAAGAAAATAGCTTATTGAAGGGAATTATAGAGAAAGGTGTTTACAAGAGCCTTGCCAGAAGTAAGCAATTCGAGGAAATTGTATGCAAGCAAGGAAGGCACCGGAAGAATCAAGGTGTTGGTTTTGAGCGAAAGTTCAATGCCAATGGAGTTGAGTGGGAAGAAGATCAATACCCCAAGACGAAGTTTGTTCCTCAACAAGAGAAGTATGATCCTACTTCTTTCAAAGGGACACAAGCTCAAGATGATCTTCCACCACAAGACCACAAGCAAAAAGGCAAGGACAAGCTTCAAGAGGAAATTGATGCAGTTGAAGACGCTCCTAAGGCCTTGGTCAAATGGGTTCCCAAGACTACTTCAAGTTCCACTTCATCAAGTACAACTACAACTCAGAGGATTCCCATCAAGATGGTGTGGGTCCAGAAGAAGAAGAACTAGAGAGTTCTTGAGGGTGACTCCGCCAACATATTTCACTCTTATCATCTTGGCAAGAACAAGTGCAATCAACTTCCAGATCTTGCACTAGTTCAAGGAGTCACAAACCCTCTTGTTGGTAAGACAAGGGACAAGGTAACCTAAAAGCTTTCATAGACATCATCTTGTGTGCATCTTGTGTGCGCATCACTCTATGTCTATGGATATCCTTGTTTGTTCCTTGTGGGACTAACCCGTGTAGGTATTGAAAGTGCAACTCACTCCAATGGATAGCTCCAAATGATCTACATCAACATTCAGCATCCACATCTTCAACATCTACATGAAGTCATCATCGACAAAACCCAAGGTTAGTTCATCCCTCTTAGGGGGGATATCACATATAGGGGGAGCTTTACTCTAAAAATTGAGCTAAAGCAACTCTAATGGTGTGAACACAACAATGCTTTATGTAAAAGTGGTAACCCCACTTGTGCTTAAACGATGAGTATGACCTATGATCAAATGCTCTCATTTGACTCCTAAGTCAATATACTCATATATAGATGACCTAGTCATCGCCAATTGCTTGATATATGCTAGAATTGGTTGTGCATGCTTTGCCACATATTTCATTTGCCATTTTATTGTGTGAGCATGTTGACTGCATATTTTACTCATTCGAGGACATCCACTTGTTGTTTGATTGATTGGTCTTCTTTTCTTTTGCCAAGTGGATGGACAAGAATGCCTAAGAACCCTCTCTAGCTATCTATGCTTTTCTCGTCTCAAACTCTATTCATGCTACATCACAAAATTTGATCAAGTCAGATTCGAACCACTCTGTGTGAGGAGCACTCGGAGTCCACGATTCGTCATAGACTTAAACTTCCAAAACTTCTTTGTGTGTTTCGGTCTGACCGATTCCTCCATTTCGGTCATACCGAGATCACTAAGTCGATCTAGGTTTTCATCTCGGTGCAACCGATTTGAACTTTTCGGTCACCAAGTTGCCGTAACTTTCAACAGTTATGCATCTCGGTGCCACCGAGTTGTTCCACTCGGTCACACCGACAAGGTCGGGCTATATATACTCACGGGCAAATTTTTGGAAATTTCTCCGAAACCCCTTCCCGCGCATAAGCTCGCTCTGCCTCCTGGGTCTCCGGATCGTCCTCCTCGTCGCCAGCCGCCTCCTGTCGCTGGTCTCCGCCGTCGTCAATGGATTTCGTCTCCGCCGTTGCCGCCGTAGCGAGTTCATCGTCGAACTAGGGTATGGACTCGATCACAGTGCTATCCCGTACGATCCTAGCACATTGTGTTCATTATGAATCTTGCCACGATTGAAACGCTTCTATCTAGTCAAAACACTCCGTAGATTAGAATTGAATCAAAAATTTAATGTTAGGTTTCCGCCGAAACCATCTCGGACCCACCGGGTTGCAAAACTCGGTTCACACGATTCGGCCAAGGCCATTGCACATGTGGTTCTCTGTCTGACCGAGAATTACAAATCGGT